>JAPZVO010000800.1:0-25947 GCA_029962745.1 Echinometra lucunter
CATGTCGTTAACCAATTTTGGAATAATGTTGGTACACTTTTTGCTTCACTAGATCTTCCTGATTTCCTCTCAGAAAGTTATGTTCTTTTTGGTATCTGTAAGCCCCAAATTCCCAGAAATATATTTATATTGAACTTTCTGCTCCTGTCAGGTAAACAATATATTTTTAGATGTCGATGTGACGAAACTAAACCTACTCTCTCCCATTTTGTAACTTTCTTTTATCATTTGAAACTGTTGAACAAACCATAGCACAAAGGAAATGCAAATTAGAAAAACATGATGGCAAGTGGGCTATCATTCTGAATACTTTAAAGAGGCGATAAAGCAGAAGGCTATTTTTGTTTTGTTTATTTTTTTATAGGCCAAGTGCCTGAATTTTTTTTGTTGTAAACAAACATATATGTTTTCTTATTTTATACTATTTTGTATGTTAGACATGTTATTTTATATGCCAACGTCATCTGAACTTTAATATGTGATCCATTATACCATGAATGTTTTGTTATGTATATTTTGATGAAAAGGATCAATAAAACATGAATTACAAAAAAAAATAAACAAAATATTTGCATGTGGATCGGGGCATGTAGATGACACAAATAATTAAAAGCTTTCAAAGCAGCAGAGAATGACACTGCTGCGATTATTTCCTAACGTATGCATGATCAAAACGTCATTTTTATTTTATAATCAATCATAATAAAGTAAATCGAATTGCCATACTGAACATTGTTATTAAATCATTGCTTCTTCATTTTCAAAAATAATAGCCGAAACTCGGCAGAGTAACACAAAGTCAAAGCCACGCATCAAAGTCAAACACAAGATAAAAATGACAATCAAAACAGGGAAGGGGGGGGGGGGTTACAGATAAATTATTTTGGTCCGATGTGAATCGGTTATTAAACAAAATAATTGATTTCGATTCTGATTTTACTCATGATTTTGGTCGACAGAAAAAGCCCACGAAACTTTATTCTCAATGCGACCGCACGCACAACTTCCATTAAATTCACACATTAAATACCTGGCTTACGATAAAGGCTGTAATTGTTTTGATTTATAAAATAATATCACTGAGATCATTCGAAATCATGATCATGGCGAATTAATTATTCTTGTATCATCAGTCATAATAATTTCAATAAAAATCGCTTGAACTATTTTAGAAACAAGTGCTTGCTTTTATTTTCGAGCTGACAGTACAATCCAAGTAATTATTTGCACCTCTTGACGAAAGGCTATTATTATTGTCAACAAGATGGTTTGGCGTTGGCGATAGAAAACCAAACAATTTTACGAAGAATGGTTTGCTTATGGTATTTTTCCTAGAAAAATTACGGTAATTATTCCGTTTTGAAATAATCATTGAGTTTGGATATACAATATTTTTTCATTGATATGGACGTAAAATGAGTAAGAATGGTCTTTTGAGATGTACGAAATTTTTTATCAGTCCCACTCATTACATTCTGTGGTGGACAGTGCCACTCGCGACGATCGGAGCCCGAGTCCAAAGACTTCAAACTATGAATTGGCCGTAATTTATGATTGATGCAAATTAGCGGTAATTTGACAGCAAATTACTACTCGAGTACTCGAAAAAAACTCGAGTATTTTTTACTACTCGCCTCGAGTAGTAAAATTACTACTCGTGCCAGGCCTAGATTTGAGCCCCTGAGGTGTTATTTAAGGGGGTGCAAGATATTTCTCTTTTTGTATTCGATGCAAAAGTGAACAATAACCTCACCAGCCATGTATAGAATCTTTACATGCGCTGAGCAGCAAACTCAAAATCTGAAAGCTACGATGGGCCAGTGAGATGGTTCACTGCAGTTTCCCAGTGTAACTAATTGGCAGTGTTGGGTGTCTCGAGACAGTTATTGTGTGTCTCGTGTCTCGTCTCGGTCTCGGACGCTAATGTCTTGGTCTCGGCCTCTGTCTGGAAGGCAAATATCTCGTGTCTCGGAGGCCGAGACATCGGCGAGACACTGAAAAAGAGCTCAATTTTGACGAGCTAATCTCACTGCTTTACTTCTATCTGTAGAATAAAATAACATTGTTTTCATTCTGAAAGTAAAAAGAACCCGAAAGAGAGTAGAGATTCAGAGATGGAGACCTTGAAATACAGTTGGTAGATTTTTAATTTTTATTTAACAATCAGAGAATGCATACCAAATAACATGCGCAGAAAAAAACTAGAAGTAAACAAAATTCAGAATTGACGGCCGGGCGCCAAACGACTATGTTACAAAAATGGCAAAAGTCCCATATCTGTAAGCCCCCCCCCCCCCCCCGCATTATACCCAAGCATTTACAGTGTTGGGTACCTCGAGACATGTCTCGAGTCTCGTCTCGGTCTCGGACGCTAATGTCTCGGTCTTGGTCTCGGCTGTTCTGGACACAATTGTCTCTGTCTCGGTCTCTGTCTCGGGGATCATTGTCTCGGTCTCTGTCTCGTCTGAGACTGTCTGGCACCCAGCCTGCTAATTGATTTTAACTGATTAATTGATTTTAAGACCTGCGTGTATTCTCCCATCTGACAAAGAAATGTTGGACTTTTATTCACATCCTATTTTGATGGGAGTTTGGATCAATTTTAGTCAAAATCTTACACTTTTTAACCATATTTTCGGCAGTAATAATGTGCGACGTGCCAGCTCTGACGACAGCGCTTCGCATATCTGGATGTACAGCAGGTGGATCAGTACATAATGGTACCATTTGTCACTATAGTTGTACTACAGGCTATGACCTGATTGGAAAAAACTCTACAACGTGTCATGAAGATGGAATATTTTCATCTGCTGCTCCCACGTGTGAAGGTATGGATCCAGTCAATTCATTTCTCAAATCTCCATATACTGTAATTGAAGGACTTAAGCCCTTGACCTGAGGTTTCATTAGAGGGATGCAACATATTTCTTTTGTACAGACGATGCAAAGGTGAACAATAAACTCACCAGACATATGTGGAATATTCATATGCGCTGAGCAGCAAATTCGGAGTGGAAGTTACGATGGGGCAATGAAATGGTTCACTGCAGTTTCCCAAAGTAACTAGAAGAGGAACGATTTGCTTCAAAATTCTTATCTATACAGTCATATCACGTTTGCGTTAATAGCATATACATGTATGTAGTCTGCATTTATATATCCATTCAGATGACATAACGTATTCTCCCGGTGACACGACAACTGCTCCGCCGACATTTGCTCCGCCGACATTTGCTACGCCGACAACTGCTCCGAAAACTCCGACAAGTGCTCCGCCACAAATGCTTCGAGAAAATTGCTCCGCCGACATTTGCTCCGCCGACATATGCTCTGCCGATATTTGCTCCGCCGACATATGCTCCGCCGACACTTGCTCCGCCGACATTTGCTCCGCCGTCATATGCTCTGCCGACATTTACTCTGCCGACATATGCTCCGAAACGACGACCATTTGCTCCGCCGACAATTGCCCCTGCCGACAATTGCTCCGCCGACTTATGCTCCGTCTACAATTACTCCGCCGACATTTGCTCCACCGCATTATTTCGACAATATTGACTTGTGACGACTGCCTCGCCGACAATTTCTCTGCCGAACTGATTCCAAAGACACACACACTTGAACTGGTGACAATTGCTCCATCGACACCATAAAATGAATACTCTCTGACGTAGCCAAGAATTTTCAACGGGGGGGGGGGGGGGGCAGGCGAGGAAGCGAAGCAACCGAGCGGAGGGAAGCTGTTGGAGAGGGTTATTCCCTATCCCCCCTCCCACGGTAGGGATATGAGAAGTGGCATATAAGGGGGGGGGGGCAAGGCGAGGATGTTGGAAGGGGTATTCCCCTCCCACGGCAGAGAGATTCTTTGTAAATTCGTGCATAAAAACGGCACTTACTGTACACTAAAAATCTGCATAAGGGGTAACTAATATGAGAAGTGGCGTTTCTAGGAAAGCTCCCCTCAGGACAAGCCCTCTGAGGACGACTCCAAAGATGACAACTCCCCAGAGCAAAAACTCTCCCGAAGACGACTTCCACGAGGACAACTCCCCCAGTGGACAACACCCCTAGGGACAATACCCACGGAGGACAACTCCTCCAAAGGACGGGTCCCCAGAGGACATTTCCTTCGGAGGACGGTTCTCCCGATAGCAGCTCCCCTGGAGCACAATTCCCCCGAGGACAAGCTTCCCGGAGGAAAACTGATTTCAATCAACAATTCTATTTGAGTGACAAATCAATATGCATTTCTGTTCTTTAGAACTTTCATCTTTTTGTTTATTTTTTTAAAATTCTTCTACTTCAATTTAAAAAAAAAAATCTTTTTTGCTAAAACAGGACTGCCCTATATTGAAATTTAGTGAAACATGTGACATATACGTGTACTTTTAACTATGTAAATAATGGCACTATTATAATCTGTTCACTTGTTTTAAATGACTTTGTATATCCATGTGCAATATAGTATGTAATTGCGATGCATGAATAAATACCATACGATATCATACCATGTTCCATCCCTTGAAGGTTCAAAGTTCAAAGTTTATGTATTTCAACAGTATATTTCCGTTTTTCACATTAAACATCAAGTGCACAAGATTATCCTTAAAATAGATATATCAAATAAGTAAAGTTAATGATTAAGATATAGTAGTTTCAGTGAAATTAGGCAATGTAAGCTACTGAAAGTGGAGGTGACGATTTAAACAGGAACTATATCCATATCAAGAGAACATTAGGCAAATAGTTCCTAAGTATATCAAACTTAACAACAACCACCCCCTTACAGGCACGTAACCAGGGGGACATGGGGCAGTCGTCCCCCCCCCCCCCAAAAAAAAAAGGGGGAAAAAGAAATAGGAAAGATGAAAAAAAACCTGGGCGAGAAACGAAAAAGGTAAGAGAAAATAAGAAAAGCGGGAGCAGACAAGAACTATTACAAAAAAACGTCGGAGCTTCCGCCCCTCCCTGCAGCCTCCACCGTAGGGAGCGCGGTCAGTGATTCGAACGCTTCGCGTGGTCACTACCGTCCCCCTAAAATAAAATCCTAGCTACGCCACTGCCCCCTTAAGAGTACAAAACATAATTGGCCACACTGGTGTATAAAGTAGATGAATAAAGGAATTGATAAAATATATTGAACTTGTTGGCGAGGCAATTGTCATAATCATGATCAATTGTCGCAGCAGAGTAGAATTATCATTAGATAATTGATGATTAATTCGGCGGAGTAAACGTCGTACTTTCGGACCATATGTTAGGGGAGCAAGTGTCGGCGGAGCAATTGTCGGCGGAGCAATTGTCCCGGAGCATTTGTCGCGGAGCACTTGTCAGAATTTTTGGAGCGGTTGTCGGCGGAGCAAATGTCGGCGGAGCAGATGTCATGGAATTCTCCCGTATAATGAAGAAATATTGCCATGGGAGCTTTTTCTCTCACATGATCCTATTTTAATCAGAGTTTGATTAGACGTTGATAAAAGCCTTGCACTTTTTAACCACATTTTCGACAGTTATAAGGTGTGATGTTCCAGCCCTGACGACAGCGCTTCGCATATCTGGATGTACAGCAGGTGGATCAGTACGTTATGATACCACTTGTCACTATAGTTGTACTACAGGCTACAACCTGATCGGACAAAACTCTTCAACATGTAATGAAGATGGAATGTTCTCATCTGCTGCTCCCACATGTGAAGGTAAAATCTCCATGCGGTTAGCTGTGATTTGAACGGAACAACCTGCGGTATATCGTTATTAAAGAGGGATACAATTTATTTCTTTTTTAACATACGATGCAAAAGTGAACAGTAACCCCACCAGACATTTATCGAATCGTTACTTGCACTGAACAACAAACTCGAAGTAAAAGCTTTGGTGCGCCAATGAAATGCTGAAGTGCTTCCCTAAACAACTTAATCGCTACATGAACAAATTATTGTTGAAAATTCCCGCTATAGTTAAGGAGGTCCATATATTCTGCATTCAAATATCTGAAGTATCCATTCAGATTCAGTCGAAGAAACATTTGACTTTTTTCTTTCACTGTGTCTTATTTAATCAGAATTCAATTAAATCTTAATCAAAATCTTGCGCTTTAAAAAAAAAAAAAAATGTTTTTTTTGCAGTAATAAGGTGTGACGTGCCAGCCCTGTCGACAGCGCTTAGTATATCTGGATGTACAGCGGGTGAAACAGTAAATTATGGTACCGCTTGTCGTTATAATTGTACCACGGGCTACAACCTGATTGGACAACACTCTACAGCGTGTAATAAAGATGGAATGTTCTCATCTGCTGCTCCCACATGTGAAGGTATAAATCAAATCAATTTTTTTTAAATCTCCATACTATTAACTATACTGTAAGGGATGGATATGAGCCCCTGAGATGTCACGAAAAGGATGCAATAATATTTTTCTTTTTGTGTACAATGAAAAAGTGAACAATAACCTCACCCACCATGCATGGAATCTTTAGATGCCTGAGCAGAAAACTCAAAAGTGAAGGCTTCGATGGGCCAATGAAATGGTTCACTTCAGCTTCCCAGAGTAACTAAAAAAGGGAACAATTTGCTTCAAAATTCCAATTATTAACAAAATCAAACCACGTTTAGGTTAGTAAAGTAAATGTTTGTCCTCCATTTGAATGCCTGAAGTGGCCATTCAAATTTTATAACGTTTATATATTCTTTCATCAATCGAAGAAATATTGGACTTTTTTCTCAGTATGAAATCGGAGTTCAATTAAATTCTAACAATTCTTACACTTTAAAACCATATCTTTGGCAGTAATACGGTGTGACGTTCCAGCCCAGACGATAGCGCTTCTCGTATCTGGTTGTACATCAGGTGAATCAGTTAATTATGGTACCACATGTCACTATAATTGCACCACTGGCTACAACCTGATTGGACAAAACTCTTCGACGTGTAATGAAGATGGAATGTTCTCATCTGCTACTCCCACATGTGAAGGTAAAAATCCCCCCCCAGGTATAATAAGCAGATAAGAGGGATGCAATGTATGTGTTTGGGGGGGGGGGGGGGGGCTTGTACATGAGATGGAAACTTGCACAATATTTAAACTGAATTACCTCACCAAAGATTAATGGAATCTTTACATGCGGTGAGCAGCCAACTCGAAGTTGAAGTTATGGTGGGCCAGTGAAATGTTTCAATGCTTCCCTAATCAACTGAATCACTACATGTAATATCAAATAAAATGAACAAATTGTTGAACATTCCAAATAACAAATCGCATATAAGTAAAGAAGGGCCATTCAAATACATGAAGTATCCATTCAAATTTTATGACATGCCTGTATTCTTTCATGTAACGAAGAAATAACTGACTTTTTCTCCTTCACATGATCCTACTTCAATCAGAGTATGATGAAATTTTAATCCAAATCTTGCACTGTTTAACTATATTTTCGGTAGTAATGAGGTGTGAAGTTCAAGCTCTGACAACAGCGCTTCGCATATCTGGATGTACAGCAGGTGGATCAGTACGTTATGACACCACTTGTCACTATAGCTGTACTACAGGCTACAACCTGATTGGACAAAACTTTTCGACGTGTAAAGAAGATGGAATGTTCTCATCTGCTGCTCCCGCATGTGAAGGTATAAATACATTTTTTCCTTTTGAATCTCCATGTGGTAAATCATGTCTTTATTAGAGATCATGTACATATAAAAAATATAAAACCTGGGCGCCGTTGGATAAACACTTGCTATTATAGTAACTTTACCATCAACACTGATCAATGGTAACTACCATAGTAACGTTGCTTAACAGCCAATCAAAATCCAGTATTCCATGAAAGTTACCATTGATGGCAAAGTTACTATAATAGCAAGTTTTATGCAACGGCACCCAGGCCAGGCAACCAATTTGAGTTAGCCGGCAGGTATGATGTCAACATAACAATATATAATGACAGAATATAATAATAATGATTATAACAACAATAATAATATATAGGATTTCTACAGCGTCATATTCCATTTTGGTTAAATTGTCGAGGCGCTTTAAAAAAAAAAAAAGTACAGACAAAACAAAGAATGTTTAACTAGATCACAAACGATAAAGTGTATGTCTTTAACACCTAGTAGCCTACCTGCTAGTGAACAAATGCGATTTTAGGTTGCCCTTAAAGGATGCCGAAGAGTTTGAGATCTTTAGCTCCTGTGGTCATGGTGGTAGTGAATTCCACATGGCTGGTCCGGCATGAGCAAACGCTCGATCTCCCCAGGATCAATCGGACAGTGCAGGTCGGCAGTGATCTATCAGAGACTCAATTGGGTGTTGTTCCGTTGATAATGTGGTAGAACAAAAGAAGAATTTTAAAGACTATGCATTCCTTTATGGGCAACCAGTGGAGTTTTTTTTAGGACAGGAGTAATGTGACTGTGTTTATTCGACAGAGAAACTATGCGAGCTGCTGCATTCTGTAGCTTTTGTGATTGGGTAATTTGTGAGTTTGGGGAATTGTAGCCTAGAACAGGCCGTTACAGACATCAAAACGTGAGGAAATCAGCGAGTGTATAAGTTTCTTTGTTGCAGAGCCAGTTAGGCATTTTCGGATAAAGCCAATGTTGCGCAATAATCATTGATAGCGAATTTATTTTGCAAATGCTGGTGATCCGATTAGTCATAGACATTTGGGAATCAAATATGACACCAAGATTGCAATACGAATGTGGTAAAGGAATGAAGCTGCCGGAAATAGAGACGGAGTCTGTGTTTAGTTTGCTTAACTGAAATTCAGAACCAAAAAACATGCACTCACATTTACTGTGGTTTAATTGCAGAGAATTTGAGTTCATCCAGGTGTCACTATCAGCGATGCAATTTTCCAAATTGCGCAAAGCTTCGGAAGTTTTAGTTTGGTGCGGCGGAAAAGAGACAAAAATTTGTAAGTCATCAGCATATACATAATAATGAACAGAATGACGTTGAAAAATATTACGAAGACCAATTGAAAATAACGTGGGTCCGCCCACAGAGCGCTGGGGTACTCCACAGCCTTATGGCCTAGAGGAGGATGTGAAGTCGTTAAGAAGGACAGACTGTGAATAGCATGAAATATAAGACTTGAATCATTCAAGAACCTGGTCCGGGATACCCAAACTTGCAAGAGTATTGACAAACATTCTGTGGTCGGCGGCCTCGAAGGCCGAAGACAAATCTAAGCGGAGCATTGCCGTGACGGATCCAGAGTCCATTTCTTGTAACATAAAGCTAGAAAAGTTCATGAGTAGGGTCTGAACACTATGGTGAGTCGGTAAGCCGTCTGGAAAGGGTCAAGTAAATTGTGTAATCACTGCAATATAGTACGTAATATAGCAATATACTCTAATGCAATGTAAATACATAACATGTAACGAGGAGCAATGAGGTAGAGAGGGAGAGAGAGAGGGAAAGAGAGAGAGAGATAGAGAAAGAGTGTGTGTTTGGGAGAGGAAAAAGAAAATAGAACCATACATTACCATAACCCTTAACTAAATTCAAAATGCATGTTGACTCCTGTTGATCTATTAAAATGTATACATCACATACCTTTCAATTTTTTTGATTTACATTTGTATTATACATTTTATATCAATTTTTATATTATTCTTGTTTTACCTGCTAAGCTCCACCCACAAAAAACAAAAGCAGAATGACTTTTCTGGCATCATCAGTCAATCATCAGTCAGCAGGATGAACATGGACAAAAGACATTGGCAGGTCCCTTCCCATCAACTGAAAACTTGTTAACAAAATTTGAATTTTATAATAATATATTTCGATATAATGCGAGTATATTTATACTTCATTTATTTATTCATCTAATTTTTTTTTAAATTCACGTATTTATACAGGGTATCTCATTCAGATTAAAAACTGGTCTTCCATAAGTCCCTGTTATATTAAAAAACAAATACATACAAAATTTCGCAAAACAAAATCATACGACGACATTGATATAAAATATGACATCAAAATAGCAATGATAAATATAGTAAAACGAACAATATAGAGTGGATTGCGCTAAAAACTTTATGTAAATATAAAATAAATATATAAATACTTCCGAACATAATTAAACGATAACAACTAGAGTATAAAATCAAATTAGAGAACTGTAAAGGTAAGATCACAAAGAACATGTCGATACGAAAGAAAAAGTTAAAATGACCAGCGCTGTCTTAATCAGGAAGTTAAAACGCCCCTCATTTTGTATATCAAGTATAGTGTCGAACAAGATAAAAGATTCGTGATGATATAAAAAAAAAAATACTATACTATAAGGTATGGATTTGAGCCCCTGAGGTGTCAATTATGGGATGCAATAATTTTTTTTCCTTTTGTATACGATGCAAAGGTGAACAATAACCTCACCCGCCTTGTATCATGTGTATGGAATCACAATGAAAATGGTTCACTGCAGCTTCCCAAAGTAACTAACTCACTGGATGTAATATGAAAGAAAAGTAACAAATTGCTTCAAATTCAAATCAATAATAACATTACGTTTACGTTAATAGGTGTACTGTGCATTCACAGGTCTGAAGTATCCATTCAAATTTTATGACATGCATGCATTCTCCCATCTAACAAGGAAACATTGAACTTTTCTTCACAATATCTTATTTAAATTAGAGTATGATTAAATTTTAATCAAAATTTTGCACTTTTAAACATTATTTTCGACAGTAATAATCTGTGACGTGCCAGCCCTGACGACAGCGCTTCACATATCTGGATGTAGAGCAGGTGGATCAGTACATAATGGTACCATTTGTTACTATAATTGTACCACAGGCTACAACCTGATTGGACAAAACTCTTTGACCTGTAATGAAGATGGAATGTTCTCATCTGTTGCTCCCACATGTGAAGGTATAAATGTCCATACTGTTAACTGTACTGTAAAATAAGGATTTGAGCCCCGTGGAGTGTGATAAGTAGGATGCAATAAGAAATCAATTTGATTTCATATATTCCAGTTTTTCAAGAATTTCATGATTTCGATTTAACGGTTATCTTCCACTCTTTGAAACCTTATTTTTCCAGTTATAACCTGTGAAGTGCCAGTCCTAACGGTAGCCCTTAAGATATATGGATGTACAGTGGGGAGATCAGTAAATTCTGGTACCACTTGTCAGTATAATTGTACCACAGGCTACAGCCTGATTGGACAGAACTCTTCGACGTGTAATGTGGGTGGAATATTCTCATCTGCTGCTCCCACATGTGAAGGTATGAATCCAGTTTCTTCATTCTTCGAATTTCCATACTGTAAACTATACTGTAAGGGAAGGATCTCCTGAAGTGTCGTTAGAGGAATGCAATATATCTCTCCTTGTACATACGATGCAAAAGTAAACAGTAACTTCCCAGACATGTATGGAATCTCTACATGCGCAGCTGAGCAGCAAACTCGAAGTGAGAGCTACAATGGGCCAATGGAATTGTTCACGGCAGCTTCCCAGACTAACTGATTGACTACATGTAATGTAAAAGAAGAGGAACAAATTGCTTCAAACTTCTAATTAACATGATTAATAAAATTATATCACTTTTACATTAATGAATTATGCATATATGTGTGCTCTGCAGTTTAATGCCTGAAGTATCCATTCAAATTTTAGTACATTCATTTATTCCTTTATCTAACAAAGAAATATTAGACTTCTTTTTCACAGGAGTCTATGTTAATGGAAGTAAAGTTAAATTTTAATCCAAATCTTGCACTTTTTAACCATATTTTCGGTAGTGATAAGGTGTGACGTTCCAGCTC
Source organism: Echinometra lucunter (assembly GCA_029962745.1). Taxonomy (NCBI): domain Eukaryota; kingdom Metazoa; phylum Echinodermata; class Echinoidea; order Camarodonta; family Echinometridae; genus Echinometra; species Echinometra lucunter. Next base: position 11,791 of record JAPZVO010000800.1, read on the forward strand.
TGACGACAGCGCTTCACATATCTGAATGTACAGCAGGTGGATCAGTACATAATGGTACCATTTGTCACTATAGTTGTACTACAGGCTACAACCTGATTGGACAAAACTCTACAACGTGTCATAAAGATGGAATGTTCTCATCTGCTGCTCCCACATGTGAAGGTATGGAACTTTCCAATCAATTCTTTTTTTTTCTCTTCATACTATGATGTTAGGTATGCATTTAAACCGTTTTTGTCATTGGAGGGATGGGATGGGATCACATTTCTTGCCGGAAATTAATTTTGTATCTTTCACAATCTTTCAAATCTTTCAAAATATAATGGCTACCATGTTGGATGGGGGGGGGGCAGGAAGAATGTGCCCCATATGGCACTATGACATGTATGAGGCTTCTAAAAATCGCGAAAGAGAGAAATAGTGTGAGGGAGGGACATAACAAAATTGGAATTATGCCACAAATATATATGACATGATTTCAAAGAAACAATAACTGTCAAAAACAAAAGACATTTTTAAGGGTAAAGAATTGGACCATTCATCATTGCTCTAGGTTCAGTTTATTGCTCAGTGGCAAATCTTTCTAGGTAAAACGCAAAATCATTTGCATTTTTTTTTGGGGGGGGGGCTTAAAACATTAACAAAAATCTGCCCCACTGTCGCTTTGCTCCCTCACTGGTGGAGTCATGTAGATATATTTGGGTGCCGGAGGAAGAGGCGCAATTGTTGTTGTTTTTTTTTTCTTTCTCTCTTTTCATGCTTGTTGCATTATTATTGCTTTGTTCGTTTGCTTTCTGATCAATCAGAGTGAGCAAATAGTAGGTTTAACCTCGGCTTACTGTGTTGGATTGGGAGATATTGAATTTTGGTTACATCGGAAATGCATATATTACAATATTAGACAATCCTTCACAACGTCAATTCAGTAGAGAGAAATTAAAATCTAATGGTAATATTACACTTTATAAACCATATTTTTTGGCAGTTATAACCTGTGTCATGCCAGCCCTGACGACAGCGCTTCAGATATTCGGATGTACAGTGGGTGGATCAGTTTATCCTGGTACCACTTGTGTGTATTATTGCACCAGCAATTCATACAGGCTGATTGGACAAAACCATGTGACGTGTAATGAAGATGGACGGTTATCATCTAATGCACCTACATGTAGAGGTATAATTTTCCGATTAATTTTTTTTTTTTCTCTCCATGCTGTGATCTACATGTAGGCTACATGACACGTCCACCTTTTTCGTTTGTTCGTACGTTTTTGTTTGTTTCTTTAAGCTCACTGCGCAGTATGCTTAAACGGTTTGAAACGGTTTACCGTGACAAATGGGAACGAGCCTTTAATGTGTCAATGAGAGATGGGATCGAAAGCTCCCATTCAAATTCAATTGTTTAATGGCAGCTGAAGACTGCGCAAATGAGTGTAAGCACTAATGAAAAGTCCAAACAGGACTATTTTTATCTGTTTGTTGGCAACGTGACCAGTCCAAAATTTAAAAAAAAAAATCTTTTTTTTTTTTTCAAGCGTGCCGCGGTAGCTATGCCTGATCCTTTCCCGGTTCTCTGAACACAGGGAACGGAGACCAATATCTTGATAATCGGATAATTCTCTTTTGCACTTTCTATCCGTGAGACGTCAGGTTACTCCACACTAATTAGCTAAAAGGTCGAGTAAGTTCCGGGTATGTTGGTGCATCAGCACAATTTTTCTTTTTGCCACAAACAAACAAAAAAGAAAAAATGGGAGAAATCATGTTCTTCTAAAAATCTGTGCAATTACAGAAAATAAAACGGCATATTCGTGCACGCAGCTCAGCCCCAAGTTTTGAGGTTGAGCTGCGTGCATGCACAATTATGCCGTTTTATTTTTAGCAACTGCATAGATTTTTTTAGGACACCATAGCAAAAAAAAAATTGTGCTAATTTCAGCAACTTACCTAAAACTTACCCGAACCTTACCCGACCTTTTATCAAAAGCCGGTTACGTTTTGTTTGAAAGTATTACTATCTGTCTAATTTTCAAGTTTCAAACTGGTCTATTTTGATACGTATCTTTTTATCTAATATTTTGCAGAGTGCGGTCCCAATGACTCTTTCTGCCCAACTGTAGGTAAGATTATCTAAAAGACCAGCGTTGTTTACAAGTTCAGAGATATATTCACAAGCATGATACATCTATTGTTTCTGTAATTGCATAGATTTTTTCAAAGACACCATACACAAAATTGTGAGCTAATTTCAGCAACTTAGTTAGCCCACACTTTTAAACCCGACCTTTTAGGAAAAGCCGTTTACGCTATTCGGCATGGTGCAACAGCTCCAGGGGATTCCAAACCTGCTCCGTTCTTGTAGTCAGGCTTTGCTATTTTGTGCATCAGCAGCTTGTGCTGCTACTACGCCAACTATTCCCCCTAATCCCGCTTTGTACGTCATTTGGTAATTGGTATATCAAATTCTATCTCTAAAATTTCTTTGTCGGTCTCGTAGGCTTGATTAGTACATAGGAAACGATCATAAAATTGTCTATTTGATGGGCTTGGGCGTAAAATCATTGTTCTGCAAGTGCAATTGGAATTGATAAAAGTGTAATATTATGTGTAGGCCTATATAATTTTGCTTTACTCAAAATATCTGTCTAATGATAATTTTTTTAACTAGTCTATTTTGATATTTATCTTTTATCGCCAATTTTCCATAATGTGGTCCGAACGCCTATCCCTGCCCAGCTGTAGGTGAGATTATTTGAAATATCATCCTTGTTTACAACTTCCGAGATATATCCACAGGCGTGATTGATACATCCATCATTGTTTAAGTTTGCAGTTGTATGCACTTGCATGTCAAGGACAGCGTCATGAAGAATGGCGGCATAGGAAAGATAATAAACAAAATGTCGAGACAGCAGATCCTCTGTGAACACCTGAACATTGTGGGACAATTAAGGTCATTATCAGACTTGGGTTTCTGCATGTTTGAGCAGCTGTTTGGAATGATATGAAGGCCCATCTGTAACTTGGGTTTTTGTACACTATTTGGTTAGTAAAAATTAAATACAAACTTCTATCACATCATTTAAAAACTGCTCTGAAAACATTCCTACTTAATTAAGCTACATATACTGAGTATATGACATTTTCCGGCAGCTTTTCCTCTTTTTCATTTCTTATTAGCTTCCCTAAGCGCGTTGAGAGTTTTACCTATAACATGTATAAGGTATAAAGTGCTATACAAGTACTGTTCTATTGTTGTTGTTGTTATTATTATTATTATTATTATCATTATTATTATTATTATTATTATCAAAATTATAATTATCATCATCATCCTCAAAATGCGGAAAAGATCCAGGAAATCTTTAAATTATCTGCTGAGATATATCATGAAAAGGAAACCGTTAAAAAGTCCCTTTATGTTTATTTTTGTGTCTGTGCCCACCAAAGGTGGTGCTTGAGGCATTACGTTTTCTGGTTGTCGTAATATTGATATTATCGTAATATCACGGTATACCGTTGAGTAATAAATATATGTATTATTATATTAAGCTTTGTCACCATATCTCAAAATCTATAATAGCTTTTTATTAAACTTGGCACTACTATGCATCAGCATTGTGAGACATATAGATTAGATTTTGGGGCTAAGTAGGTTAAAAAAGTCCATTATGCCTTGAACAAAAGATTTGTTAGTTTTCTTTTCACCGTATTTCCACTATTTTGTATGCATGCCTAAGAGGAGACAAAGTGATCAGACTTTGGGATTGTTAGGTCAAAGGTCAAAGAAGTCAGTTTAGATGTACATATAGATTCTTTTAAAATGCATATCACAATAATTGAAAAGCAGTATGAACCATAAACTTACTAAATAAAGGCCAGGGCGTATATGAGACGCAGCCTTATTCATCTTGTTTTCCTCTGTTTTATTTCACATAATTCAGAAATTATGATTGAATCACTGTTTCCCCTGCCGTTACCCTTTCCTCCTGGTGGCCGTCGACGGAAGCGCGCAGATATACCCATCACATCGCCCATTGTACAAGAAATCGTGCAATTAGTAAGTATGAATTTAGCAATTTTTCCATCAAAAGCTAATTTTTTGAAAGCCGTCTTAGTCTAGCGATGGGAATTTCGGGTACTTATATGTTGTTTTTGTTTTGTTTTTGTTTTGTTTATACGTTGATGTTCATACAACGACAAAATAGCCCCCAAAGGTACATGAAATGGAGTAAAACTCAACTCACAGAAATTTAGGATTTTTATTTTGCCATGAAAAAAGCCATGACAGATTTTTTAAACACAAGGGACTAAAACAGTGCAGTTGAAAGATTCAGGAATGGCACTCGAAAGCTGTCAGAATTAGATCAAATACGTCTTTGCACATTGTATATCAACCAGAATCCTTATTTTAAGATCCAGAAAGGTCATTTCCTATTTATGAATTTCGCTTAGGAGTTCGTGATTTTCGCACTTTTTTTCATTTAATTTTAGTCAAGGACCCTTTTTCATAATACTTGTTCAGTAACAACTGCCACATTTCTTTGACAAATTTGCTCTCAGTGAATCAAATGCAAGGATTTCAGCAGCTTATAACAGTTATTGCAATTTGTTGTTGATAACAAGTTTTATGAAACGGGGCCCAGAAGTTCATGATCCTGCACATATCACGGTCAATTCCGTCTTTAATCACTCATTTGCAAACTGTGTTCAATCAGTTTTATCATTTTGCATTTAATTTTGTCAAAATCAAATCGATTTCGTGATATCTGGCTGCTAACGCATGCTTGCACGAATCGATTTCGTCAAAGTGCCATTCAAAATTTTCACTGTACAGTTTACCATGTAGAGATTTGCTAAGCGTCGTCTCTTCATTTCTATAGGGTTTTCCGCTTTTTCCTCTTGAAATGTGAAAAAAGACACCTGTGAGCACATTCAAAGTAAAGGTTGGTGGTGTTTTTTTTCCTCATATGCATCTTGTCATAAGGAGATGTATATGAATTGGGAAAAAGTGCCCGCCTTATCCTTACGATGCTTTAATTTACTGATGTCTTGTCTTGCAATAAACTTTATATACGGTAATGTATCAAAAAGAGCATTTAATTTGTATTTTAAATCTTGTTGAATAAAAAGAAGGCGTTCCGCATGCATAGATTATACCAGACAGTGCATGAAGGCAGTCATTACGAAAAACCTTTTGAGATGATGTACATCCGGGGGGTGTTTCACAAAGACTAAGATTGACTCAAATCGCTCTTAACTATGGCAGGCCATTCATGCCACTGTTTGCTTTCACCATCCATGTCATCGGTCTCTCTAGGGATGCACAAATCATCGTCATACATTTGCAAAATTTACTTTTTTTGTTTTCCTCGTCAATGAACTATACAAAATTGTCAATTCTGCAGATTTGTGACAATGAATTGCAAATCCTTTGAGAGATCCATGGTGAAAGAAAATAGTGGTATGAATGGCCAGCCATAGTGAAGTGCAATTTTAGTCAATCTTAGTCTTTGTGAAACACCCCCAGAACTATATATGCTTTGAATGGAAGTCGTGCATAGTAAACTTAAAATATGCCATCGGACCTACTGTATAGTACGATGAGCCGGTTAAAAATTTAGGGAAGTTAAAAAAAAGAAATGTATACACGTTTTGTTATAGGTTATTTCGTCACCAAAATACAGAAGATCAGTTACCATGAATATGTATAACAAAGGTAGTTTGTGTCAACCCTACAAATAATCCCTTTTTACTGTTTTTACTCGAGAAATTTATGCTTAACATCGTGAACATTATTACTACAGAAAACTCTCAATTTATTCATCGCCATTATAGTAATTAAAACCGATGTTGGAGGATACTTTATTATCATATAAAAATTTCTGAAATTTCTAGAAATATGAACTATCAGTTATTTATTATTTATTTTTATTATTTTGAGTATTGGCAAGAAATTCAGAATTACCAGGTCTCTACCTTAATTTTGTTCTTATTCCCCGATTTCTCCTATTTTTTAAGGAAAACAAAACATTTTCCATCGTCAAATTTTTTATCTTGGGTACCGACAAGAAGCAAAGAATTAAATGTAGATTAGCCTAATTTTATTTATTCATTATTACTTTTTTCATACCATTTTTGGTCGCTATTAATCATTTACGTATGATACACCGATACATTTACAGTTCTTGCCGAGAGCACGAATATTTGAAAAAAATTGCACATTCAAATTAACTGCGGTGGGAGAGCCCTTTTTTGCATAATCCAAATTAAACTTTATACAAAATTGTCAATTCTGCAGATTTGTGACAATGAATTGCAAATCCTTTGAGAGATCCATGGTGAAAGAAAATAGTGGTATGAATGGCCAGCCATAGTGAAGTGCAATTTTAGTCAATCTTAGTCTTTGTGAAACACCCCCAGAACTATATATGCTTTGAATGGAAGTCGTGCATAGTAAACTTAAAATATGCCATCGGACCTACTGTATAGTACGATGAGCCGGTTAAAAATTTAGGGAAGTTAAAAAAAAGAAATGTATACACGTTTTGTTATAGGTTATTTCGTCACCAAAATACAGAAGATCAGTTACCATGAATATGTATAACAAAGGTAGTTTGTGTCAACCCTACAAATAATCCCTTTTTACTGTTTTTACTCGAGAAATTTATGCTTAACATCGTGAACATTATTACTACAGAAAACTCTCAATTTATTCATCGCCATTATAGTAATTAAAACCGATGTTGGAGGATACTTTATTATCATATAAAAATTTCTGAAATTTCTAGAAATATGAACTATCAGTTATTTATTATTTATTTTTATTATTTTGAGTATTGGCAAGAAATTCAGAATTACCAGGTCTCTACCTTAATTTTGTTCTTATTCCCCGATTTCTCCTATTTTTTAAGGAAAACAAAACATTTTCCATCGTCAAATTTTTTATCTTGGGTACCGACAAGAAGCAAAGAATTAAATGTAGATTAGCCTAATTTTATTTATTCATTATTACTTTTTTCATACCATTTTTGGTCGCTATTAATCATTTACGTATGATACACCGATACATTTACAGTTCTTGCCGAGAGCACGAATGTTTGAAAAAAATTGCACATTCAAATTAACTGCGGTGGGAGAGCCCTTTTTTGCATAATCCAAATTAAACTTTATACAAAATTGTCAATTCTGCAGATTTGTGACAATGAATTGCAAATCCTTTGAGAGATCCATGGTGAAAGAAAATAGTGGTATGAATGGCCAGCCATAGTGAAGTGCAATTTTAGTCAATCTTAGTCTTTGTGAAACACCCCCAGAACTATATATGCTTTGAATGGAAGTCGTGCATAGTAAACTTAAAATATGCCATCGGACCTACTGTATAGTACGATGAGCCGGTTAAAAATTTAGGGAAGTTAAAAAAAAAAAATGTATACACGTTTTGTTATAGGTTATTTCGTCACCAAAATACAGAAGATCAGTTACCATGAATATGTATAACAAAGGTAGTTTGTGTCAACCCTGCAAATAATCCCTTTTTACTGTTTTTACTCGAGAAATTTATGCTTAACATCGTGAACATTATTACTACAGAAAACTCTCAATTTATTCATCGCCATTATAGTAATTAAAACCGATGACTCTGTGCTCCAATTTTATCGTATCATGTAGTCCTTTTAACATGTTGAAAATTGAACATATGCACCCTGTCATCATGTATTCTGTATCCTCTTTCCGAAAGACTGTGAATACTGTTAACAACCTTCCAGAAGTTATCTTCACAAACGGAAGAGCATCGTCGGCAAATGACGATGTAGCTGGTTTTATCGAAGCAAATATCGTTCTCAACGTAACTTTCGATGGGGGCAACTCCATTCAAGAACAGGCAGTGCTAGTGATGGATACCATCATCGACATCCCCGGGGTGGAATTGCTAGGTAAGAAGTAAAATGTTACCTGTATTCAAATTATCCAAAGTTCAGTAATGGGAGCACCGTCGCATGGTACACTTGTGAAGGCACTTACCTCTCATTATGGGATGTCCTGGGTTCTATCCTCATTAATCCCTCTTCGGAGAAGTGTTTTGCTCACATATGTTCCCCTCCACCCAGGAGTATTGATGGGTACCTACATTTATCAATGCCTGGGTAATAGTGATTGCGGAAGACCGCGTGTTGGCACAGAGAAAAGTGCTGTTGATCTCCGACTTCTTAGGAGAAAGAAAAGAAACCGGAATGATGCCAGTAACGTGACAGGGCCTATCTTTCTACAGCAACTTACATTTGTTGCATCACATTTACACACACATGGCATGAAACCTTAAATGATGGAATTATGCATTTATTGTTGATATACCCCACTGGTTTAGAAGTCTCGTTTGGCCTCCAGACCATGTTCCAGTACCCTGACTATGGAGCTCTAGAAGTTACTATTTTCCATCTGTCCAATAACTTGGAACTGTCTGCTCCGACCAGATCACTGGTGTCCACATAACCTTTGTCTATGTTCGTAAGTTACTTGAACAAGCACAGAATGCACTTCATATTTCTTGAAACATCTTCAACTTTAAAAGTTTTTAATCATTTTGATTTGCAGAATTTGGACTGGTGACTGATCCCTGTTCAATAGAAAATCCTTGTCTTAATGGAGGAACATGCATGGTGGTCGAAACTGGCTCTGCAAATGTCTCGTGCATGTGAGCTTCTCATTGTTTTCAGTCAGAGACGAACGCTGAAATCATAGTACAGGCAAAATACTTTGAAGACGGTGTATGATGCAGAGTGAATTATAGAACTCTCTTTATTGCGAGGAGGCGTTTCAGTAGAAAATAAATGGGGAAAAATCTTGCAAGGTGAACCGGCCATAACGCTGTGGCGTATTTATCTTCAGAGTCCTTGAATGGTCGATCATACTGACAAACTTTTCATTGAAATTAATATTCGAATGAATATAGGTCGTACACAGTGCCTCGGGAAATACGATAGAGGCTGTATTCTAACTTCGTGTTATATCCATTTTTCGAAATATTGGCCTGTACTTTTTAGCCGTATTTTTATAATGAACGTAACTGGACACACTTCTTAAGTATAGGCGATTCAAATATTCATGTGTGTCAATATATCACATGTTTCACCCATGTTGGAGGATACTTTATTCTCATATAAAAATTTCTGAAATTTCTAGAAATATGAACTATCAGTTATTTATTATTTATTTTTATTATTTTGAGTATTGGCAAGAAATTCAGAATTACCAGGTCTCTACCTTAATTTTGTTCTTATTCCCCGATTTCTCCTATTTTTTAAGGAAAACAAAACATTTTCCATCGTCAAATTTTTTATCTTGGGTACCGACAAGAAGCATAGAATTAAATGTAGATTAGCCTAATTTTATTTATTCATTATTACTTTTTCATACCATTTTTGGTCGCTATTAATCATTTACGTATGATACACCGATACATTTACAGTTCTTGCCGAGAGCACGAATGTTTGAAAAAAATTGCACATTCAAATTAACTGCGGTGGGAGAGCCCTTTTTTGCATAATCCAAATTAAACTTTTAACAACTTCATCGAAGTAGATAAAACAGTTGCTTCCAAATTCTGCAAACTTTCCAGGTGCCCAGGTGACTATACTGGGGAAATTTGTGAAGTGACTGTCGATAGCGGGTTTAATGGCGGTGTTGACGTCGATGACATGAGAACAGCGCTTGTTATCGCACTGCCAATCGTCGCTGTTTTATTCATCATCCTACTCGTGGCAGTGGGTATGACATTCTTCTTCCATCGAAGGAGATTGATGCACTATCAGAGAACAATGAAGTATGGGAGATCGCAGGGAATGACGGGTAACTACAGGAAGGCAAGCAACTGTGGTGGGAACAGACAATCACGACACCGGCAGGGTGAACCGTTTGTACATGTAAGAACTTCTGATTCATATCTAGAAAGCTATAAAAACATATAGTTTTAGAATAGTTGGAACTGTCAGAAATGCTAGAACCTGAGAACTGTAAGAAATATTAGAATATTCTTATTTAACGGAAAGTTTTCCTGGGTAGAGGAATTGTACCGTGAGATATTGCTGGGTATTTATAGTGAGAAGTCCAACAATTCACCCAAGCTTATTTCTTTAAACTAAAAGCTAATGAAGATTTCAACTTTGTAAAGTGTGCATGCAAAAAATGACTTTCAGCAGTTCAGAAACCCGATTAGATGACAGGTCGTATATCAGAATGCAATAGATGACGGGCCGTATATCCAATGCAATTAGATGTGGGACCTCGTGTAATATAAACTCATATCCAGCTAACTGATATGAATATTTCCACAGTACTCAAACTTAAATTTTGTATCCTCCTCCTCCTCTCTCTTTGTCCCTCTCTTCTTTTCTAATGGTTATGCTTACATTAATCATACTTGTGTATTCCGGCGAAGACTTAATACGTCTGCGTATTGGGATTTGCGCCTTCTTCCAGTTTTCTTTAATCTCGTTAATGTTATTGTACGTTTCATTATTTGAATTTGTCGTAGTACATGTTACAAAATCAATGGTAGGAAAGGAATGTATTTTAATTGAATTTCATGCAATTCCATTAAAACGACAAACCTGAAATATCGAGCCATGACATTCAATCTTCGTCACAATATGCGTTTGGAACATCTTGTGGCCTTACGTTTTCGTACGCAATGATGTTTGATTTTTCAGTGTTTCTTACCTTCTAATAACTTCTGGGTACCGTTTCATAAAGTGTCGTGTCGGTAATTTTTACTAACAAGTTGGCTCTCAGCCAATCCGATGCAGGGATTTCGGTAGTTTATAACAGTTGTCAGTCAAAAAAAAATCATTGACAGGACACTTAATGAAAGGCTCCCCTGTTTTGTTTTTTGTTGTTTTTTCCCACTTATTCTCTGAACGAACTAGGAAAATACATCGAGAGCAAAACGACAGGGGAGCAGAAGTCTGGGCTCAAAGCATTCTGGAAATATCGCTCCGTCGTCCGTTCAAGAGCTCAACGAGCAGCTGGAGATGGGCTCGAGGAGGAATATTTCGACTTTTGGGGACAGGTTCTTCCATGAAACCGAACCTGAAGGACTGTACTACCGCAGGACGGTGGAGGAGACCGGGTTTTCGTATGAACCTCCAGTAAGTAGAAGGTACAAGATCAAAGAATCTTTCATAAATGAGCTTCCAGACGGAAAGGACAGTATAAAAGCTATAGTGGAAACATAGACACTTACTTCTAAACGACCATGGTATGCTTCTGCATAGTGTCTGCCAAACTAGTAATTTTTTTTATATGCCACTGTCATCCCTATGATTCTTACTGCTGTTATGTGCTGGGCATCTTTTCAAGATTATTGTCGTTTATAATGTACAATTTTGCAAATATACTTTTGAGTATGGCTTTCACTGGCATGTCTACGAACTTGTACCTATGACGATTCCATGAACCAGTGCCCTTGTGACTACTGATTTTTTTTTGTTATACAACATATACGGTATATCCTGTCTTTCATTGTGTGTTATATTTATATTGTATTTCAATGGTAGCGTTATTAAATGTTGTATCATTAAGAAATTTCCGGCTGCTGCGGACATGGTGGAGGCAATTCACGGTGCATGTAAAGTAATACGTCTATAGAGCGATGTGATACAATAATACTGTAAGCGGTAAGGGTGCTATATAAATACCAGTCAAACACGGTATTGTTCGTTAGTGGTTAGTGGTATTCATATCTTAAGCAGCAGATTTTTGTCCCTATATTCATGGTAACGTAGCTTTAAAGAGATAAAATAGGTGTTAAAAAAAGCATTTGAATATAAATGGGTATACATATATTGTAGCTGTTAAAAAAGCATTTGAATATAAAGGGGTATACATATATTGTGCATGGTGGTATGTTATCAAGAATTATAGTTGAAGAGGGAAATAAAAATAATATACAAATTATGATAAAAGGAAACGAATTTTCCTATCAAAGCTCCCACTTTTTTCACTTTCCTAATACTGATATTATGTCATTGTTTTCGTTTTAACTTTATCGAAACCCCTTCAAACACTTCTCACGACTTCTATTTGCCTCAGATGAAGAAAAAAGGGACCCGTAACACAAAGGTTTGCGGTCGATCACAAATCTAAAATGACCATTCTGATTGGTCCAGGGTCACGTTTTTGAACGAGATGCGCATGAAACAATGCTCTTGATTGGCTGTTACAACTTTGCGATTGATTGCAATTCTTTGTGTTACGGGGCCCTGATCTTTCTCTGTTTCGAAATTTCTGTCAGTCTCTCCATCTCTGTAACAATCCGTTGACTGCTGAAATTTCATACCACCACAGGCATAATACAGGTACCACCCATTTCCAATAGCCAACGGGTTAACTTGTATTTGCGCTTTGTTCCCGTACACGAGTCACTACTGTATTTTAAGCCCAGCGCACACCTTACGATCCGACTGGCTCACGACTGGTCCATGACTGAATGAGAGGAGATGTAACGTCACAGCTATGGTGAGTCGTGAGTCGTAGATGCAGTCAGAGGCCAGTCGGAAGGGCAGTCGGAAGGATTTGACATGTCGAATCTTCATGACTGGATCGCAAGAGATCGCAGGCTCAATCCATCCTCCAGCCAATCAAACAGCAGTATTGATATGACGTCAGAGTAGTCGGATGGGTCTGGAATCGCAAGGTGTGCGGGTTCGAGGCTTACGACTGCCCCACGACTCACCTCTCAGTCGTGGACCAGTCGTGAGCCAGTCGGATCGTGAGATGTGCGCTGGGCTTTATGCAGCTATAACAATGTATAACTAGCCTATGTTAATGGATATTTGATATTTCATAATGAATGTTTGATGTTTAATAACAGTGATATTTGGTATTATCCTGAAATAATATTTTACTACATTTCATCCAATTTCTACGCATATGAACTTGCGAGATCCATGGATAAGTTCTTTCCAGCAGCCTTTGTCATTCATGATCTCAGCGATGTCTCGAGTCTCTTGGGAGACCTCTGTCCATCCTTAGTGAATCGACATTATGTCCTCCTAGTTCTTCCCGACTTGACTGATAGGTTGATTATAATTATGCTTATTGAAGTGTGGAATTGCAAAGGTGGAAGTTGCAAGTTCTCTTGTAAATATAGAAATATCTAAAAAGTTGAATGATGTTACTTTCATACTCTAAGTCATTCAGTCATAAACATCAATACTAGCTTATTGTTATTAAAAGTTTTATTTACTAACTGTGAAAAGTTTGATATCTGCTTGATATACTGATATTATGTTACATCTATTTCAGTTGATGTTTAATACTGAAATAAATATGGCATTTTTAAAACCGTACTACCTGCCCTTTACTGTCTTTTCATGCACTTATGATCACGATTTTCTAGTTATTATTGATGTAATGATTTGGACACACTCTTCTCTCTCTCTTCTCTTTTTAAACACACACATGCGCATATTGGAATCAATATAAATCTACACTCTCCTTCACATTTTAACCACCCTAAAGATTTTTAACCAACTTTTCTGAGAGTGTAGAACGCGATAAAAGAGGAATGCGGATAAAATGCCTTGCTCAAGAGCATAACGCCGTAGCGGGGATCGAACCCCCAATTCTCCTGTCTCAAGTCAATTTCCTTCAACCAGACTCGACTACGACACCTCCAAGTGTGGACAGGCTTGAACACTCTTGAAATATACTAGAATTACGGTCGTTTTCACTCACAGTGTGCGAGGCTACAATTAAACTCGCACCGATATACATGTAGGTGGCAGGGGGCAGTCGTCAACAACAGGCCAGTGGTGTTCCAGAGCAGCAGCACACGTGTCAGCATCAGATGAGCAAGATCGCCTGCCAAAAGAGTGAGTGAATATTTTACTTGATCAAGGTGATTCAGATCCTACTGAAGATATCTGATGGAAATGGGATTTTAACATCATACACAGAAATTAATTTTGTGGTGATTGTACATCTTCAACTTAAATGTCGACTGGCGCCAAAGTTGAAACAGCCCCAGAAACAGACGGTTACTTCTGTGGGACGTTTCAACGAAGAGTGTAAGAGGGGCATTGGTATGACTTCAGTTTCCATTATCGATTAATTGAACATAGATGATGTACGGTAATGAGCAACCCGAATCCTCAT
>JAPZVO010000801.1:0-25887 GCA_029962745.1 Echinometra lucunter
GGGGTTAAGCTTGCTTATGGTTGTAGTTTTAGTGATGCAGAGGAACGTTTAATATCGAGTCTCTTGATGTCAGAGTTTCAATCTGTTAAAAGAAGGATACTGCTTTCATTAAAATCACTGATTCTTGTAAAGTGCTTATTCACTTGTCACACTAATGGATTTTCGACCTTTAAAAGAAAAAAAGTAAGAAATAGATTAAGTCTATTTCATTTTCCTTTTTGTACGAGGGAGAAAAAAAAAACAGGCTATATTTCAACTTTTTGGTGGTTGTTGAGCTTTCTGGTTTAAAGTTCTCGATAATAACATAAAATACTGATGGACTTCAGTCGTTAAAAAGGAAGAAAAGTTTGAAATTGAAGAGAAAAAGGTATGAAAACAATATGAAGAGAAAAAGTATGAACTAGATTTTCTTTTAAAAATCTTATTCATATTTACTTTTAGTACGACAGAGACAAAACAGGCTTTTCTCTAATAATTCGGGGTTGTTAAGCTGGCTTGTACTTTAGTTTATAACATATAACACGTATAACCATGATAGGCCCAAATAAGTGACCCACCCAATGACATTACGTATGCCTATTCCATAAATAACTTAACATCGTCCAAGAATCACTAAGTTCTTCCTGGTTTATCTGTGATTTGATTTACAGTGCGTCCCAAAAAAAACTTTACACTTTTGAAATGGCCGCTAAATGAAAAATACAAGATTCTGGAAGAAAAAGGTTTATATGTATGGATAGCTCATCGACTCAACTTTCATATGAGACCAAAAAGGCCGAAAATAATTCATGCTTGGGTGAGCACTGCTCACTTTTGTAAAGGGTATGAAAATTAGGTTGCGCAGGAATTGCACCTTTCAATTTGTAAGAGATGAGTCCTTTGGAGGTTACAGAATTGAGGGTGATATGATGATGTAATCAGTTATGGTTTGCTGAGTGAGTTTTATGGTTTATTAAATCAAAATTTTATGCATGAGTGAACGGGAATTGCATTCATTATTGTAGCATTGTACCTTTCCCTGGTAGACTCAGTGGTGTATTCATGGGAGTCAGGATTGGGTGATGGTACATGTTGCAGGCCGGAGGTGAGATAGGGTAAGACTTTGTTAGGTAGATGGGATAAGGGTCAAGAGGACAGTATGCCCCCCCCTCTCTCTCTCTCTCTCTCTCTCTTGCTTCCTGTGTGCTAGTGCATATCTTGACAATTCACATTCTTTGGTCTCCACTCCAAAATATCCAAACCGCCTTCCTTTATCCCTTATGAAGAGAGCAAGATTGTGCATTGAAGGAGGAGGTGGACATGTGGACCACTGAACTAGCAAACTTTGATTTTTAGTTTCCATTATCATTTATTTCCCCCTTTTCTCTCATACAAGATGGATGAAACAGTTGTTAAATTGAAATGAATGAAAATCAACTGAAAACAAAGACTGACATGTTCATTTTACCAATTTGTGTTACACTGTACCATTTTTCTTGCCCGAAACTCAACTGCTAAAATGACTGGTTGGTTGGATAAATTTTGATTGAGTGATTGACTGAGTTATTGATCAATTATGAATGATTTATTGAATAATTCATTGATTGAATCAGCTGAATGGGGATTGAATGTTTGATTGATTAATTGATTGACTGATACATTGATTAGTTGAATGATACCTAAATATTGATTGTCTGACTTACGGTATTGATTGACTGACCGATAGAATGCGATTGACTTCAGGTGTTAATGGGTGATACCAGTCCCAGTCCAATTTTGGAAATGCAGGTAGAATTCGGGATAGGGGAATGTGGTCGGAATATTTTGGAGAGGAGACCAACGGATGTGAATTGTCAAAATATGCACAAGCACACCCAGGAAGAGAGAGAGAGAGAGAAAGAGAGGGAGAGAGAGAGAGAGGGGGGGGGGGAGTATGCATGTACTCTTAACCCTTATCCCATCTACCCAACAAAGTCCTACCTTACATCTCACCTCCCCTGCACCATGTACCATCACCCAATCCTGACTCCCATGAACACACCACTGAGTCTACCAGGGAAAGGTACAATGCTAAAATAATGAATGCAATTCCTGTTCACTCATGCATAAAATTTTGATTTAATAAACCATAAGATTCACTCAGCAAACATAAACTGATTGCAACTGATCATAAATTTATCATATCATCCTCAATTTTGTAACCTCCAAAGGACTAACCTCTCACAAATTGGAAGGTGCAATTCCTGCGCAACCTAATTTTCATACCCTTTACAAAAGTGAGCAGTGCTCACCCAAGCATGAATTATTTTCGGCCTTTTTGGTCTCATATGAAAGTTGAATCCATGAGCTATCCATACATATAAACCTTTTCTTCCAGGATCATGTATTTTTCATTTGGCGGCCATTTCAAAAGTGTAAAGTTTTTTTTGGGACGCACTGTAGAATGTCATTACACGCCCAGAATCATAGATAATTTTAGACTATTTTGAAGCACTTGAAATATATGCGATCAGTACCTTCGCTGATGACGCCATCGAAGAAGCTGTTGAGTAAAAGTCATCGTGAAGCACGCCCTCATTGCCATGCGGCCTAAGTGTCAGGCTCTTCAAATGAAGCATCTTACAGATGAACTGAGCGAAATCACGTGATGCAGAAGAACGTTTACTAAGATCCATTCCCTCGATGTCAAGAATTTTAATCTATCATAGGAAGGATACTGCTTTCATTGAAAATCACTGATTCTTGTAATGTGCTTTTTCACTTGTCACACTAATGGATTTTCGGCCTTTAAAAGAAAAAAAAAGTATGAAATAGATTGTTCAAGTCTATTTCATTTTCCTTTTTGTACGAGGAAGACAAAACAGGCTATTTTCTAACTTTTTGGTGGTTGTTGAGCTTTCTGGTTTAAAGTGCTCGATAATAACATAAAATGCTAGTGGACTTCAGTCGTTAAAAAGGAAAAAGGTTTGAAATTGAAGAGAAAAAGGTATGAAAGGAATATAAAGTGAAAAAGTATGAAATAGATTTTCTTTTAAAAATCTAATTCATATTTACTTTTGGTACGACAGAGACAAAACAGGCTTTTCTCTAATAATTCGGGGTTGTTGAGCTGGCTGTAGTTTAGTTTATAACATGTAACACGTATAAACATGATAGACCCAAGTAAGTGACCCACCCAATGACATTACGTATGCCTATTCCATAAATAACTTAAAATCTTCCAAGAATCACTAAGTTCTTCCTGGTTTATCTGTGATTTGATTTAGAATGTCATTACACGCTAAGAATCATAGATAAGTTTAGACTATTTTGAAGCACTAGAAATATATGCGATCAGTACCTTCGCTGATGACGCCATCGAAGAAGCTGTTGAGTAAAAGTCATCGTGAAGCACGCCCTCATTGCCATGCGGCCTAAGTGTCAGGTTCTTCAAATGAGGCATCTTACAGATGAACTGAGCGAAATCACGTGATGCAGAGGAACGTTTACTAAGATCCATTCCCTCGATGTCAAGAGTTTCAATCTATCATAGGAAGGACACTGCTTTCATTGAAAATCACTGATTCTTGTAATGTGATTTTTCACTTGTCACACTAATGGATTTTCGGCCTTCAAAAGAAAAAAAAAATAATGAAATAGATTGTTCAAGTCTATTTCATTTTCCTTTTTCTAACGAGGAAGACAAAACAGGCTATTTTCTAACTATTTGGTGGTTGTTGAGCTTTCTGGTTTAAAGTTTTCGATAATAACAGAAATGCTAATGGACTTCAGTCGTTAAAAAGGAAAAAAGTTTGAAATTGAAGAGAAAAAGTTATGAAAGGAATATAAAGCGAAAAAGTGTGAACTAGATTTTCTTTTAAAAATCTAATTCATATTTACTTTTAGTACGACAGAGACAAAACAGGCTTTTCTCTAATAATTCGGGGTTGTTAAGCTGGCTTGTAGTTTAGTTTATAACATATAACACGTATAAACATGATAGACCCAAGTAAGTGACCCACCCAATGACATTACGTATGCCTATTCCATAAATAACTTAAAATCTTCCAAGAATCACTAAGTTCTTCCTGGTTTATCTGTAATTTGATTTAGAATGTCATTACACGCTAAGAATCATAGATAATTTTAGACTATTTTGAAGCACTAGAAATATATGCGATCAGTACCTTCGCTGATGACGCCATCGAAGAAGCTGTTGAGTTAAAGTCATCGTGAAGCACGCCCTCATTGCCATACGGCCTAAGTGTCAGGTTCTTCAAATGAGGCATCTTACAGATGAACTGAGCGAAATCACGTGATGCAGAGGAACGTTTACTAAGATCCATTCCCTCGATGTCAAGAGTTTCAATCTATCATATGAAGGATACTGCTTTCATTAAAAATCACTGGTTCTTGAAATGTGCTTTTTCACTTGTCACACTAATGGATTTTCGGCCTTTAAAAGAAAAAAGTAAGAAATAGATTAAGTCTATTTCATTTTCCTTTTTGTACGAGGGAGATAAAAAAACAGGCTATATCTTAACTTTTTGGTGGTTGTTGAGCTTTCTGGTTTAAAGTTCTCGATAATAACATAAAATACTGATGGACTTCAGTCGTTAAAAAGGAAAAAAAGTTTGAAATTGAAGAGAAAAAGGTATGAAAGCACTATGAAGCGAAAAAGTATGAACTAGATTTTCTTTCAAAAATCTAATTCATATTTACTTTTACTATGACAGAGACAAAACAGGCCTTTCTCTTATAATTCGGGGTTGTTAAGCTGGCTTATAGTTTTAGTTTGTAACATAAAACATAAATCCAAATAAGTTACCCACCAAATGACACCATATATACCTATTCCATAGATAACGAAACATCTTCCAAGATTCACTAACGTTGTTCCTGTATTATCAGTGATTTGATTTAGAATGTAATTACACGCTAAAAATCATAGATAATTTTAGACTATTTTGAAGCACTAGAAATATATGCGATCAGTACCTTCGCTGATGATGCCATCGAAGAAGCTGTTGAGTAAAAGTCATCGTGAAGCACGACCTCATTGTCATATGAGCTAAGTGTCAGGTTCTTCAAATGAGGCATCTTACAGATGAACTGAGCAAAATCACGTGATGCAGAGGAACGTTTACTAAGATCCATTCTCTTGATGTCAAGAGTTTCAATCTGTCATAAGAAGGATACTGCTTTCATTAAAAATCACTGATTCCTGTAATGTGCTTTTTCACTTGTCACACTAATGGATTTTCGGCCTTTAAAAGAAAAATAAGTATTAAATAGATTGTTCAAGTGTATTTCATTTTCCTTTTTGTACGAGGGAGACAAAACAGGCTATTTTCTAACTTTTAGGTGGTTGTTGAACTTTCTGGTTTAAAGTTTTCGATTATAACATAAAATACTAATGGATTCAAAAAGAAAAAAACAGTTTGAAATAGAGCAGAAAAAGGTATGAAAGGAATATAAAGCCAAAAAGTATGAAACAAATGCAGTTCTGCACCCTTTAACGTGCAAAATGCCGCTAATTGCACCTTTAAAGGTGCAAATTTGCACCCTGAAAGTGCTTCCAGAGTTGCATTTGAAGGATGCAAGATTGCACTTTTTTTCTTAGTGTGTAGGAAAGATACTGCTTTTCATATTATAAATCACCGATTCTCGTATGTCCTTATATACTACTGGCATACAGAGGCTATATTAATCCACCTATTACACCAACGGACTTTCACCTTTAAAAAAAAGAAAAAAAAAGTATGAAACGGAATTTTAAATCTCCTTTATTTTTTCTGTGACAGCAGTTTTCCCTGAATATCATGTGACCCACATTCATCCAGTCAGGTGTGAATTATCTACTTTATGTGTTGTATGAAATGTTTTAATGTTTTATATATGCATAGGCTATTTTGATCAGTTATTACACAAATGGACTTTCAATCCTTAATATACGGTATGAAATAAAACGAAGCGTGGGGTTCGCCCAATGATTGCGTAAACCTATTCCATTAATAAATAAACATCTTATATCTTGAACGAATCCCAAATTCTAAACCTATAAATTCAGTAATGTCCCCGAAGCAGGTTTCTTCTTCTTCTTCTTCTTCTTCTTGTCGCCTGACTGCGAAAAGCAGCAGGCCAATCAAATTCTTAAGAGTTAGCGCAAAATAATGTAATGAGTACGTTTGCGCAACTTTTGACAAAGTTCTCTTTTATTTGAGAGTTTACGTGTTAATGAGCGTTCAAGTTGCGGTAGTTTGCCGTTCCATAACTTTACACTAAACATGTTGCGTGGATTTATGGCGTCATATTTGAAAAAAAAAAACTTGAAATTCACTTGCTACAACTTCGGAAGTTGGCTGACTGATATCGATTAAAAGCGATTGGTTTGTGATTGAAAAAATGCGGAACATTAAAAAAAAGCTATTGTAAAGAACATTCGAAAAGCATTCCGAAAACACATGCTATTTGCTTTACGATCTGTTTAATTTGAAGACACAAATTACTAAAAAATATTATTAGAAAAGGAGTTTTAGGAAGGGGTTGCTTTTGTTGTGTTTATTATAAGCACACCAGGTCTTCTGCACTTTATGAATTGATATATCGGTTACACCACCTTCCCTCCTACTCTCTTATTGCACAGGAGTGGAAATCCACTCCTTGAAGTGAGTCATATTATAGGTATCACTTCGTCTGAATAGGAATCAAACATCGAGTGAAAGGAATCCACTCACGAGAAGTGTATTTCATTATAATTTGGAGTTGATGATAGTCTAATGAAGTGATCTTTAATATTACTCTTAAAACTAGAGGATTTACTGTTTTTCTGCATCAATGAAGTCTCTTTTTTTAAATAAAAAATTGTTTTGTCGAAGCCAAGAGCGGGTTCTGTATCTTTAAAAAGATTTTTTTTCGGTGACGGTCCTCCCATTTGTAGGCTATATTTTGTATTGACAAAAACCGATGGATACGACTTTTAATAAGCTAATATAGATCGATATCATGGGGTCGGGGATAAGAAGCATTAGTATTCACTTTATTGATGTTTAGTTTTCTTGTTCCCCTTATTTCCTTTCAACTGGGGAGGTTGGTATGATTACTGAATCTGATATCTATTGGAGCATCACCTATGTGAGTGTGTGTGTGTGTGTTTTTTTGCATTATTGACAATTAAAAATGTACAAAAATAATCACCAAAATCAAGTGCTCCGGCCTTTTCTAGTTTTCTCCATACTACACTTAATTTCATAAAATTAGCAAAGCTCTACATTCTGCATGTACAATGAAGTATCACACAAAAGGAAAGCACTGATGACAACTTTGACCTTGGACTGCACTGCTTTCTTAGCAAGCACCGAGTAGAAGACATCATGCATAGTTGCTTTGATCGTCGCAGATCTCAGAGATGGCGATGAGCAAATGAATTCAGCCAGGTCCTCTGAAGCGGTCCGCCCACATGACTTCCCAACGGTGACGTCATCCTGAAACATTCAATTACGTTAAGGAAAATCATGGTCAGGATTTTAGCTGTACAGTAATAGGGTCGTAAAGAATAAAATAACATTCATGAATATCAACTTTTTAGACCAAATGATGCCCTTGTAAGATTAAAAAAAAATGAGACCGCTTTTTACCTGACGATGATTACATCATCGTCTGCTCCTTTCTGCGGCGTCCATTTTCTCTAAATTTCCCTTGAAAGGGACGGAGAACGCATAGTTACATAATTATGTTACACACTGTAAACGTATTGTCAAGCGCTTGGCTACTGTAACTCTTCCGAGAACAAAATCATTCCATCGGTTCCTAGACCTGCGGAATTATCCAAGAATGGTTCAAGCTATGGGTGGCCGTTTTGAACATATAAAAATCCAAGGAAAAAAACTTTTAACTTGATTGGAAAATGATGTGATCTCCAGTGAGCCAATTACAATGCGCTACGACCAACTCGATCTATGCCCGATCGCACAGTGGCATAGCTAGGATTTTTTTTTTCAGTAGGGGGGCACGGGGGGGGGGGGGCTTGAAATTTGGTAGGGGGGCACGCAATTTTTTTTGGCAGATATAAACACGCACACAACACACACGCACCTCCACCCCCCCACACACACACATAATATTTTCTATTTTGCGAGCGAGCAAAGCCAGCGAGCCAAAATAACCCCTTTTTATTTTGTCGTAAAAATAACATGATCACAATAAGTGATCATTAATATTTTGGGAGAAGCTTGGCTGGACGCAGTCAGATATAGGAACACATTATCACTAGACCATCAATATTCAAATAACGAACAAAGTCACAAAAGGTAAACAGTGAGGTCAACAAGAGGTTACCATAACAATTGTGCTGAAAGCGCGCTTTCGCCCAAGACGTCATTGCTTCACACGTTTTTCTGCCCGAAGGCAACAAATTTTATTGTTCTTGTCGAAAAAATTACGAAAGATCGAATTTTTACATTAGCAAGCTTCACAGAAATGGGAAAGAGAAAGGCGCAGGGGACCAGGCATCATTCACTGACAAAAAGGGCGAATCCAATGGCCTTTCCGACAAAAAGGGACAGGAAATTCAACCAGACCCTACTGCAAGAGTGGGATTGCGATGTGCAGCCACAGCAAGAGGAAGCCGGCGGGATGACCTGGCCCAGCGCAGCGGCACAGACCGGGGTACTACACAGGCCAGCAACTGGCTCGCCCACGAATGACAGGTAATTCTACCCCGATTCGGCAGGGGGAAGCAGGTGACAAGAGCAAATTGTACATGTTATTCACACTGACGTCAATACTTTCGGGGGAACTTGCCTCGGAACGTATCGTTTTCTTACCGGCTTAACAGAAGCCAGAATGAGTGTTCATGCATAGTGGGCCCACTAATGAAAGAGTAACACAACAAGTACAGTGTAGTCGCTTCGCGACAACACTGTACAAGCGGGCATAGGAAATAGCGGGCATAGGAAATCAAGGTGAACATTGCGTTTGTGATGAAGCTGAATTTTCTCAGCTCCGAAAGTGACATTATTTTGAAATTGAATGTTTGAGGGATGTTTTGTTATTTCACATAATTATTTGATTACTTAGAAATTACGGAAAAAGCGATGATTTACTGTCTCATCTGCACTCTGAAATTTCGTTCTTTCCGCCGAGGGCCAGCGGGAAGAATGACCACTCATACATGTACTGTAGGCCTATGCAAATGCGGGTTATTCTCTGGCATAGCGAATTGGTTCGCCAAATTTTTATGCCTGTCCTTGCCCGACGCCGTGCTACACTGCGTTTGGTCTGGCTATGCAACGGGTAACGTGCGTGAATATCAATGGCTCAAATTTGCTGAGTTGTCACCTGCTTCCTGCGGCTTGAGTAGGATAGTAATTTTCACTATCCGAATCCATACAGGGCTATAGATGGGAGGCTGAGCCGTCCAAATTTGGGCGATATGCTGCCCTCTAGGGTGACAGATTGAAATCGTTAGAACAAGAGACTTGCTTAAATTATTTACGTGTTACACACAGGATACTCATATATCCTAGTTCCTTCCCATTCCCCCATCTGGATGGAAAAGTATTTAGCAATATAAAAAAAATTATGCGTTTTGAGAAATATTTGCTGATTGCTGGTGGCGCAGCTCGTGATGCCCTGTCCCTAAAATATCCATTAGTAGAACACGGCTATCCTATGGCTGTCAATGGGCATGCTACAGCATGCCTTTTGGGCGAGGCCGGTATAACCGTGCACTATGATGTGAGTGATCCGGATCAAAACCTCAGAAATTCTATTGAACTTAAAACGTTCTTATAACAGATACCAGACGGAAATAGACTCTGGTATATATTGGCAGAAAGAAATAAGCCTGGCTCCTCATTAGGGATCTCTTTCCCATCCTTGGTTCCTATATACCTGCTAACTGTTAGGCAGGAGTATTCCTACTATAGAGAAAGAAAATTTCACCATGCTCAACCATGTTTCGCAGTTCTACACAGGTCTATCCTTAGTATTGTAGGAAATTTAGGAGTGTCCTTGTTTTTGAAAAAATTCCTGGCAACGACATTTATTCCTATTCCTCGGTTGTCGGGGTGGTAGGTAAGTACTTGCCCAGTTGGGTTCCCGCTCCAAGAAATTTTAGGGGGGGAGAACTGGAAGCATTCCCACTATTTACACTAACATGGAGGAGAATTATATACATGCACATATTATACAGGTAGCAGGCCACAAGGGCTAGGTGTTCAGACACTAACCCGCCCAGTCACATTCTATTAGCACATAGTGGGGGACTGGCTGCATGTCCTCATCCAGAAAGATAAGAGATTAAGCTTGGAAAGGGTGAATATTGATCTCAATGCAGTCATTAATGGAGAGTAGTTTTTTTTTTTCATGCCATGCGGCAGGCCTCTTGCCAAGCTGCTAAAATGTGTGCTGCACCTTGAGGTGCTATCAGGAAGGATGGGGCACCCCCTGAGACTACCGGCATGATATCAGGATCCTGAACCACTGACAGATATGGGCACCTTGTTGACAAAGTATAGGTCGGGTAGCCTTAGTAAGGACTAATAATTACAGCAAGAAGACTACCAAAATCAGGGGAAGGGGTACCCCCGAGAGAGGAGATTAGATAATAGCAAAGGGAACGACAAGAGAAATATTACAATGTAGGTCCCTGGCACAAATATTTTTGGCAGAAACTGAGAACTTTTGCAGGAAGGGAGAAAAATATATAAAATCTACCTTCTACCGGCTGCCCACACCTCCAGATGTTTTTGAGTTAGGTGTCAAATCTATAACATCCTACGTCTATGACCTCCTGCGTGTCGGTTCGAAATTAGGGCTGCCCTCCCACAAAATCGTCCAAACCTGGTGGGGAGCTGTGCAGTGAGTGTAGAGTGCGCTAGCAGAGGAATAATCAAAGGAGCTCACCACACAGCTCACATTTTTGGGCAGGGGGCTCCCGTGTCAGGGTGAGCTGCAGTGAAGGGAACTCCCGCTAGAGAGATAAATACTAGGGCAATAGTGAGAATTCTGCTTCCTGATTGGCCTTGATAAGAAAGTTGCCATTTTGATGACGATTGCTATTGCGAAGTTTGGTGGAGTTGGGCCCAGGGCTCATGAGATCAAGGTGGCCAGCACCAAACCGCGTCTGCTGCACAGCTTTCCGCAGATGGCAAATTTACCTCCTCTGTTTTCTCACATGTTGCAGCCCGATTATATCATGGGTGAGTGGACCTTGCGGGATGTTTGATTATTAGGGACTTACAGAAAGGTAATGGACCAACAAAGGAAAAAATAAATAAGTAAATAATAAAATGAGAAAATAAAATAGGAGAAATAAATTCTTGAACTGACAATAACAATAGTACTACTACTACTACTACTGATAATAATAATACTAATTATGATAATAACAACGATAAATATAATAATGATTAATAATGATATTAATGATAACAACGATGGGAGATAGCTGGAGACCCAAATTATGCGACATATTGAGAAGAGTCCACCCCACACTATAACTAGAGTGCCTTTCCAATTGCGATAAACTGATGGTCAGGCACAACCCCAGCCAACATGGTATCCATTCATTCTGTGTAAGGGCGGTGTGACATTAGCTGCCATAGGAGTGCCAAGAGAGGATGGGCATGGATAAATGGCGCGGCGGGTTTATAAAAAAAAAAAAAAAAAAATGAAGAAATAGCATAGACACGTAGGCAGATAAATAGGCACACGGACCATGAAACAGAAACGAAAAAAAAAAAAAAAAAGAGGAAAGAGGAGAGATTAAAAAGTAAACGAACCAGTGAATAAATGGCAGAATATGAACTACATCTGAGTGACGAGCAACAATTAGTAAGTAAAGGAACAATGCGAGTAGAGCACATCTAACCCCAGTGCCACAGGTGGGGCTAGGCCACATTATACATATGGGCATAACTAACAAGTGACGAGAGGGCGTACTAGCCGCAGGCACGGTCCGGGACTCGCCAGCCAGCCCAATACGGGCACGGAACATCCAATCCTGTGTTGGCATTAATTTATTGCATAAATACCACTGGGTAACTAGGTCTGAATGTGATATTTATTGGTTTGTAGCAAGAGATACTGCCAGAATTTTGCTTGTCATTTCAGGGCAGCCCCGATATCGATTGCAAGGGCCAAGGAGAGAACTGCAGCAGCAAACTGTCCCCAGCTGGGCACACCATACAGCATCCAGGGACGTGGCCACGGAGGTGCAAGGCTGGAGGACAGGGAGAGGCAGGTAGACAGAATGTTTGTGGCCCCCACGTTAGTGGCCCTAACCTATGTGGACTCTATCATAGCCGCCGGGCCAAAGCTTGAGGACGCATTAAGAGGACCAGAATAGCCCTTAGCCCACTAAGACTAGGGAGTTACAAGCTTAATTCCCTGGTCAAGGACACTTCCACTCATATTCTCTTGTGGAATGAAATCAACTGGCTCTACTTCCCAAGAGATATCAGCAGGCCTGTGACTGTCCCTTACACCGAGACGACAAACAATGTAGGTGGATAATGAGTTATAGACAGGGCTGATTACAAATCACCTCATCAGGGATGGCATTACCTGTCGGACAAACTTTCTTTGAAATACACATGGATAGACAATACATGATCAGGTTACATTCAGGGACAAAAACATCAGTGCGCTAGCATCATTTAAGGAAATCATGTCTCCTGCAACCACTGCATTTTTAAGCATTAGTCTTGTTTCCTAATCTCATTCTTTTCTTTACGCCCCTTTTCAATGTTTATGCATTGTATATATTGGTTTGCCTTGTTATAGATGTGATTGAAACGAATGGAATTGAATGTAGCCCCCGGGCAGGACATTGCCGCCGTGGTCTGGTGGTGGAGAAATATCTCGGTCGCACTGTACACAATCGCCAAGTGGGCCATAAGGGAATTTTCCCCAGCATATCCCCCAGACAAAGGGAGCAATGCCATTGCATCTTGCTGGTTTTTCGCCCTTATCACCTCCTGTACCTCGGCGGCAAGTGTCCGCCCATTGCGGACAATTGTCCGCCAATTGCCCCTGTAAAAAACATGGGCAATTGATCATTCTTGTCAGTAGCAAGGATCAGAGAGAAATGGCTATTACCACCCGCACTGAGAAGAAGAAAGGAAAAGGAAAAGAATGAAGGAAGCTTTTGTACACATGAACTAGTGTAACTTCAGTGCTTAGGAACCCTTGTAATAGCAAAAAAAAAAAAAAAAAAAAAAAAAAAATTAAAAAAAAAAAAAAAAATATTGGGTGGAAGGTGTTTTGGGGGCATTAGCATCACAAGAAAGATGCGAATTGCCACTCTAGGTACCATCCTGTTGGCAGGTAAACTGCTTGCTGGGTCGAGTTACCACCGCCCAGCAATCACTCGATAAATATTTATACCAGTCCTTATGCCACTCAAAAGGCATAAAAGTGTTTACTCTGTACTTGTTCGGTAATAAGTAATGGTAACCGAATATTTTTGCATACTTGAAATTAGTCCAGTTACTATGTTGTGAAAACGGTATTAAAACACTAACTTACATGACTGACCGTGTTCTCATGAGTTTGACACAAGACAAAGTGTCGAGTTTGAATACTGCCTTATGTTAAAAGAAGTGTTAAAAACTGCGAGACATATCACTGTTTATTGTCTGAGTGTGCCTTAATATTGTATCCAAATGGCACGGAGTTGGTATCCCTGCATTCTAGCAAATAAGGCAGATTGTTCTGGTATTCTGTATATCTGTTGGTTATATTATGAATCGTATTCAAATGGCATCACGTTTGTATCGCTGCCTTCGAGCAGAATTAAACAACAAGCAATGGCAATCACGAGTCCACAGAGCTTTCTTTCCAAAATAACATGATCACAATAAGTGATCATTAATATTTTGGGAGAAGCTTGGCTGGACGCAGTCAGATATAGGAACACATTATCACTAGACCATCAATATTCAAATAACGAACAAAGTCACAAAAGGTAAACAGTGAGGTCAACAAGAGGTTACCATAACAATTGTGCTGAAAGCGCGCTTTCGCCCAAGACGTCATTGCTTCACACGTTTTTCTGCCCGAAGGCAACAAATTTTATTCCCTCCCACCCAGCCCAGATTACAATGTATACATTGAATGTCATATGCAAGTGATAGGTATCTTATACAATTTTTGTGGTGGGATATGATGGATATATATGAATACACATGCAGTTGCATGGTCACAGGCTGGGCAACATGAAGAAGCCCGCTCATCATTAAGATGAGCCAAGTTGGTTAATGTAACTAGATCAGTCTGAATCGCATAATGGCGGGATTTCTCGTTCGTTATATTGATGACCCATGTTCAGTACATTTATCTGGATTGCTCCAAATCGTGTAATGGCCAGAGTTTGTGTAGGATGGGGCAGTTTGCCTGCCACTGTAGTTACCATCCTGTAGGCAGGTAAACCGTTTGAAGGTCAAGTTACCATTGCCCAGCTTGCTCATCATCCCGATGAGCCACGCTTAGTATATTTATATAGTTGCCCCAGATGATACCAGTTCACGTAACGGCGGGAGGTTGGGTAGGATGGGGCAGCTTGCCTGTCACTGTAGTTACCATGCCGTTGGCAGGTAAACCATTTGCGGGTCGAGTTATCATCGCCCAGCTCACTTGCCAATCTAGTTACCATCCCGTTGGCTGGTGAAGCGTTTGTGGAGTCAAGTTACCATTGCCCATGCTCGCTCATCATTCTGATGAGCCATGTTTGGTTAATTTATC
The DNA here is from genome assembly GCA_029962745.1 of Echinometra lucunter. Classification (NCBI taxonomy): domain Eukaryota; kingdom Metazoa; phylum Echinodermata; class Echinoidea; order Camarodonta; family Echinometridae; genus Echinometra; species Echinometra lucunter. Next base: position 14,707 of record JAPZVO010000801.1, read on the forward strand.
TGGATTGCTCCAAATCGTGTAATGGCCAGAGTTTGTGTAGGATGGGGCAGTTTGCCTGCCACTGTAGTTACCATCCTGTAGGCAGGTAAACCGTTTGCAGGTCAAGTTACTATTGCCCAGCTTGCTCATCATCCCGGTGAGCCACGCTTAATACATTTATATAGTTGCCCCAGATGATACCAGTTCACGTAACGGCGGGAGGTTGGGTAGGATGGGGCAGCTTGCCTGCCACTGCAGTTACCATGCCGTCGGCAGGTAAACCACCTGCGGGTCGAGTTATCGTCGCCCAGCTCACTTGCCAATCTAGTTACCATTCAGTTGGCTGGTGAAGTGTTTGCGGGGTCAAGTTACCATTGCCCACGTGTGGTACATTTATCTGGATTTATCTGGATTGCTCCAAATCGTGTAATGGCCAGAGTTTGTGTAGGATGGGGCAGTTTGCCTGCCACTGTAGTTACTATCCTGTAGGCAGGTAAACCGTTGGCAGGTCAAGTTACTATTGTCCAGCTGGCTCATCATCCCGATGCGCCATGCTTAGTATATTTATCTAGTTTGCCCCAGATGATACCAGTTCACGTAACGGCGGGAGGTTGGGTAGGATGGGGCAGCTTGCCTGCCACTGCAGTTACCATGCCGTCGGCAGGTAAACCACCTGCGGGTCGAGTTATCGTCGCCCAGCTCACTTGCCAATCTAGTTACCATTCAGTTGGCTGGTGAAGTGTTTGCGGGGTCAAGTTACCATTGCCCACGTGTGGTACATTTATCTGGATTTATCTGGATTGCTCCAAATCGTGTAATGGCCAGAGTTTGTGTAGGATGGGGCAGTTTGCCTGCCACTGTAGTTACTATCCTGTAGGCAGGTAAACCGTTGGCAGGTCAAGTTACTATTGTCCAGCTGGCTCATCATCCCGATGCGCCATGCTTAGTATATTTATCTAGTTTGCCCCAGATGATACCAGTTCACGTAACGGCGGGAGGTTGGGTAGGATGGGGCAGCCTGCCTGCCACCGTAGTTACCATCGGTCTGGCAGGTGAACCGATTGCTGGGTCAGGTTACCACCGCCCTGCTCGTTCATCATTTTCACGGGTCATGCTCAGTAGATTGATATAGATTGCTCTAAATCATGTAATGGTGGGAAGTTGGGCCGGATGGGGTAGCTCGCCTGCCCCTCTAGTTACCATCCCATTGGCAGGTAAACCGCTTGCTGGGCCAAGTTATCCTTTCCCAGCTCGCTCATCATCGTGATGAGTCACGCTCAGTAGTTTGATCTAAATTGTGTAGAGTGCTAAAAACGATATGATGCTCCGAATCACGTAATGGTGGGAAGTTAGGTGGAAGGTTTTTTGGGGGCATTAGCATCACAAGAAAGATGCGAATTGCCACTCTAGGTACCATCCTGTTGGCAGGTAAACTGCTTGCTGGGTCGAGTTACCACCGCCCAGCAATCACTCGATAAATATTTATACCAGTCCTTATGCCACTCAAAAGGCATAAAAGTGTTTACTCTGTACTTGTTCGGTAATAAGTAATGGTAACCGAATATTTTTGCATACTTGAAATTAGTCCAGTTACTATGTTGTGAAAACGGTATTAAAACACTAACTTACATGACTGACCGTGTTCTCATGAGTTTGACACAAGACAAAGTGTCGAGTTTGAATACTGCCTTATGTTAAAAGAAGTGTTAAAAACTGCGAGACATATCACTGTTTATTGTCTGAGTGTGCCTTAATATTGTATCCAAATGGCACGGAGTTGGTATCCCTGCATTCTAGCAAATAAGGCAGATTGTTCTGGTATTCTGTATATCTGTTGGTTATATTATGAATCGTATTCAAATGGCATCACGTTTGTATCGCTGCCTTCGAGCAGAATTAAACAACAAGCAATGGCAATCACGAGTCCACAGAGCTTTCTTTCCAAAATGCAGTTTAGACCTGTAATCGTTTATATGATGTATTCGGTCACCAATCTACCAAACAGAATATATCTCGCTGGTCTATGCTGTCTTAAACCATTCTGCTTCTAAATATGGAGAGCGAGCGAAGCGAGCAAGAAAATTTGGAAATCCTCACTTACAAATGTCTACATTTTTTTTGCCTTTCTGGCCCATTTTCGTATTGCTTTACTTTTTTTTTTTTGCCTGATCATAATGAGATACTTGGGCTTTATTTTTCAATTTATTTTTTTCTTTCCTACCTTTTGGCACATACACAAACCCACACGCACATATAATATTATCTATTTTGATCGAAGTGAGCCAAAATAACCACTTTGTCGTCAAAATACAGTTTAGACCTATCATTTTCTGAATGGTATATTAGGTGACCACTCTACCAAATAGGATATATCTTGCCGGTCCATGCTGTCTGTTTTTTAATACACAAGTAGACATTTATTTTGTTTTGATGTTTTTAAAAAAGAGAGAAAAATGATGTAGGCCATTTGTTCACGATATTTCTATTTTAAAAGAAAAAAATATATATCTTGTGTTACATTGGAAATAAAACCTGAACTAGAACTAGAACTTGAGCTTGTTTCAAGCCATCCTGCTTCTAAATATGAAGAGCGAGTGAAGCGAGCAAGAAAATTTTGAAATCTGCACTTACAACAGTCTACATTCTGTTGCCTTTCTGGCCCATTTTGGTATATTGCTTTACTTTTTTTTGCCTGCTGATAGTGAGATACTTGGGTTTTCTTTTTCTTTTCTTTTTTCCTACCTCTTGATTTTTGTGGGGGGCACCTGGGAGGGCACACCAAATTTATGGGGGGGGGGCACGTGCCCCCCAGGCCCCCCCCCAGTAGCTACGCCCCTGCGATCGCACCGTTCAACATGGCTACGCTTGTTAAGACCTTAAACGATAACCCTCCCTATCAGCGTTGTCAGGTTCTAAATGCTATATCATCGTACTAGAGAGTCAAAATTATCTTTTTTTGAGAAAATTTTCGTACACACATAGAGATATTTACTAGGCGGTGAAATGAAATGAAAGAAGACTTATTTGGCCATCAAAATACACTCTAGGTCTAAATAAATGGTAGGCCTAGACTATATTTGGTCACCTCACTCAAAATAGGAAAATAAAAATGTTAAGCTTTATAAAAACAGGGGGACGATCCCCAAAGAAAAAAAACGAGGGGGTACATCCCTCCCCCTGGGATCGCCGCCTACTTAGTATATGGTGGCTGCAAGTTCAATGATTAAATGCGGAGACGGCCGGAGGCCTAATTAAAAAATATAGTTCTACCAGGTGGTATGCAAAGTATTATGTATTACTTAAGTAGGTTGAAAGTTACAAGATAAGCAAAATATACGCTTCCCTTCGAGTAGTCCTCCTTTTTATATTGGGTGATGTTCGTTATTCCGAAGGTTCGCAATTCCGAAGGTTCGTGAGTCCGAAAATGAAAAAAGGTTCGTTATTCCGAAAGTTCGTTAGTCTGAAAATGAAATTAGGTTCGTTAATCCGAAAATGAAATAAGGTTCATTAGTCCGAAAATGAAATAAGGTTCGTTATTCCGAAAATGAAATAAGGTTCATTAGTCCGAAAATGAAATAAGGTTCGTTATTCCGAAAATTAAATAAACTCCCTAAGTAGCCAATACGGTGTTTTGATTGAAAAATAATATACGCAATAAAAATATTAGTATAGTCTCAGCGGAGGATGAACATTTGTATATTTTTCGGCAGAGCATATGTTGCATCAAAAAGTGGCGTAGATCAAGAATTTTGATTTTGATTTTATCTGAGCAATTGCCACCTGAGCGAATGGATTTAGAGTGTTGGGGCTAATTGTGGGTCATCCGTAACTTACCTCCAGGCAAGAGGGATTTTTCTCTGGGGGTGACGGGGCGTGGTTTATTCTGCGTTTTTTCGAGGGGGGGGGGGGGTCATTATTTACTTTAACAGCTTCTGCTGCTAGTAATAATGATAATAACGATAACATTGATGATATTAGTAATACTAACGACGATAAAACAAAAATATAAAGAATGATAATGATGGTAGTAATGGTGATAATACTATTAATCATGGTAAAAATGATAAAAGCAATTATAATTATTGTTTTTATTTCATTATCATTATCATGTGGGATTTGAAGAGGTATTGTATTCCAGTTCATTTCCCCGGAACAGCTTTGTGTGCGGGTGTGTGTGTTGTGTGTGCCGTGGAGGTGCCATGGTCGAGTGGTCTAAGGCGCTCGACTGGAGACGCGAAAGTCGGGGGTTCGATTCCCGGCACGACACTTTGTACCCTTGAGCAAGACATTTCATCTACATTGCTCTTTTATCGTATACATCACATACGATAAAATAAAAAAAGTATACATCAATTAAATGAAAATGCTACAGTGCACGTGTTAAAAAAGTGTGTATGTGTACGTAGAGGTGTCGTATGGTTTAAGGCGCTTGACTGTAGACGGGAAGGTCCGGGGTTCGAACCCCGGCACAGCACTTATGCCCTGGAACAAGGCATTTTACATTGCTGTTTATCGTATTTCAAATAAAGTGATGTGCTATATGCATATTGATACCAACGCGTGCATATTTTGTTACAAAAACAAATGTGTGCGCTGAGGCGATGGGGTTAGGTTTGTACATAGAACCCCTGAAATCCTTGTTTCGATGCATGCCCCCCCCCCTTCCCAAGGAAAAAAAAAGATTGAGCTCATTTTGTTACAATGGTGAGGTACTAGGCAAAGCAATAATATCGATAGTTTTGGATAATTATAGCTATTCCATTCATGATACCGACTCTTCGAGCCTTTGACATATTAGCCTAGTCAGAGGGGGACGGGGATGGGGGGGGGGGTACATATACATACAGAAGAGAAAAGTGACATTAATAAAAAGTGAAAGTTATGCTTAACAATGCCCCTCCAGATCCTAATTACTAACAGATGTATAAAAAGTAGTTGTAATCGAAAATACTACTACTACTCTCCATGAGAACCTGATTTACAAGCTTTGCTATTAAAGGTTTCCTCCACATACACAGCGAGCATTGTTTATTTTATACTTGCGAAATTAGTGTTTATCCTCCCCCCCCCCCCCATTCCTAAAAGTTGACCACGCTAGCTACGGGTGGCTGTGACCCCCCCATAAAAAAGGAGGATCGACGCCCCTGTTTGGGATGTTAAACACTCCTTCTATTCTGGTCCAAACAAGCCCCCTCCGGCCCCGCAGAGCGACATTTTTAAGGTTTACAAGTGGTAAACATCTAATCGAGAATGGATCTTCGAACATGGATAAAAACAATGAAAAAATGCATGAACCCCCCCCCCCCCCGACATCAGCAGGACTGGCGAAGAGCGGTAAACATAACATCGATTCTTGCATGGATTCAGGATTGAAAATGAACTAGTCCCATAAGCCTATGATCACCCCCTTTGAAAGAATCCTGCGTAGGCTTACGCCCCTGGTCACGATAGATCAGCCCCTCCCCCCATAACTATTGAACAGAAAGGGTGATTCTCCTAACGTCCGTCCCGACTTCGCCACAGATTACTCTATTTTCGGACTAACGAACCTTATTTCATTTTCGGATTAACGAACCTTATTTCATTTTCGGACTTACGAACCTTATTTCATTTTGGGAAAAACGAACCTTAAATCATTTTCGGATTAACGAACCTTAAATCATTTTCAAACTAACGAACCGTATTTCATTTTCGGACTATCGAACCTTCGGAATAACGAACCTTATTTTATTTTCGGATTAACGAGCCTTCGGAATAACGAACCCTTTTTCATTTTCGGACTAACGAACATCTAGGTATACGCAATTTGCGTGTTTCGGAAAAAAAGAACCTTCGGAATAACAAACCTTCGGAATAACGAACTTTCAGAATAACGAGCTGTAACCTTTATATTAGCTCTTAATTGCCAAAAAAAGGTAAAATTATCGTACATTTGACCTTTTTAAAAAAAATCATTGATCATGCATCGTAGGGAGGGCAAAATTATCGTACAAATACGATAATTATCGTACACCTAGCAACGCTGCTTCCTCCGATAACCACATATCTAAGCTTGTAGGAGAAAAAAAATATCAAAATAAAAGCTAGCAGACAATTTAAGAATGGTATATAGTGTATCCAAAAAGACAAATTAAGAATGAAAAAGAATAATTGCCAGTCTCGGGCAAGGACAAAACGGAAATGAAATCGAGCTGGGAAACAGAGTGTCATATACTTTTGAGGTGTGGGTGTGTGTGTGTGTGAGAGAGAGAGAGAGAGAGAAAGAGAGAGAGGTAGAGAGAGAGAGAGAGAGGGGGGGGGGGGGGGAGATGGAAACGTATGTTAAGACCTTAAACGATAACCCTTCCTATAATACGTTGGGGCCGAGCCGCGGCGCGCACGTACGTACGTACATTGAACTGTATTTACAGGCTTAGGTAGTGTGGTTCTCGTATAGGAAAGGTTATCGTTTAAGGTCTTAACAGACGCTGCTCTACTCTCGAGAACACTGGAAATTGGAGGACTCAATCGACACGTTCCATCCTCACGATTATCGATTTTTTTTCACTTTATCAGCAACTGTTTAGAATTCCCTTTAAGTCAATGATAAATGTCTCGTGGGCATAATTCACTTTAAATTAATCACGATGTGATACTAGCAAACAGTAAAGAAAATACAAACATGATACCGAATAAGTCGGCTTCATTGACGTAGCCGTGGCCGCTCAACAATCACGATATGTGGAAGAATATACTTTGTTTGAATGTGTGTTATGTCTAGTGGTCTTTATACGCTGTAGGCTATATACTCAGCATGTCCAATATTCTTTCCACAACATGACTCCAAGCCTAAAGATACAATCGGATTTACTTAGATCACGCGGAAACAGCTGTATAACGTGCATGCAGCCATATCGTGAATGTAAAAGTGTTATGTAGAAATTAAAATTCACACAATGCTTTAAAATGCAAATAATTTCTTGCATGTTTTGTTCCCTTTTCAAACCCTTACGACATGTTCCTACCCCCCCCCCCCTCTCGGGCCTCCATCCCTTGACCACGCTGTGACCACAGAATACTTCTGAGTGATATAAGAGATAGTAACAAATGTTATTTGTCCTGTGTGTATTTATTCACTCTTTCTTTTCTTTCGCCTTAACCATAACCGGATCCAAGTTCGGAAGAAAAATATCCTGTTCTTACCACTTGACGGTGATGTACAAGGAAAAGATGTCCAGCTATTGTGTGTGCCTGCATCTTATCATTTATTTCCAGTCTAGTGCTTGTCTTGTCGATAAGCTGATCCACCACTGCTTTAGCAACGTCTTGGTCTTGGCTCTCGTAGGCCACATCCACGATGAAGTTGTCACTGGCCCTGGACCTGCCGTAATACGAGCTATAGCGCCTAGACCCATGCTCACTCTGAGCCATTAGACGAGATACGATATCCAGGCCAGCCTCTTTCTGCTGAGCTGAGGCGAAGTAAAGTAGGTGCTGGTATTCCCTGGCTGTCTCTAGAATATTGGCCATCACCCTATCATAATCACTTTGGCTTGACTTGTAAATGGATGCAAGATACATTCCTGACAGATACTCCTGAAAAAGCTTATGAGGAAACTGCACGGATGAGACGGCAAAGTGAGGGTTATATCTTCTCTCTCTCCTGGAAAGAATTCGCTTTTCTCTTGTGAGTACCCCAACCTTACAACCTGTATCCACAGCCTCTGAGTGAAACTCTTCTTCCGAGAACACCAACCGTCTCTCTGTAAGTCCCTGGAAGGCAACGCAACCTATCTGAATTAGATGATGAAGAATTTTAGAACGATTCTCCATCAAATTTTCAGGATTGACTGAGGACGCGAAGTGCTTAGAGAGGTAATGATCAATCAAAAAGCTAACCATCTGGTCGAAGAGCTGGGAAAATGTTTTTAATTTGGACATCGCCTCTCGCCGTTCTCCATCAAATTCTTTCCACATGATACACAGCATAGCTGTGTAAATAGGGTAGGGGGCCATATTCTCTTGTATGACATCGTTATGTGATATAAATCGCGTAAGTTCTTCCGAAGCAGCTGTGTCTGGATGAAAGAACTTTGTGATGTAGGAAGCCAGGTTTTCAGCTGAGAAACCTTCCACAGCAATGAAAGCAAATACCTTTCTTAGATCGGGACTTTTCCTAATCTCATCTGATCTCCATTGCCGTGATGTGATTAAGACTGTGCCTGACTTGAACAGCCGATTGAGAATGATCTGGATAAGCTGCTGAATACTAGCGAGATCCGCAGCTAACTCATCCAGACCGTCCAGGACAAGGAAGACGTCGTCAGGATGCGTAAGGATGTACTTATCGAGCTGCTTGGCTGTGACAGGATTGTTGTCAGAGAGGTAGGACTTCACGATTTCTCCCACAGTCTGGTTTTTGGCCTTGCGGAGTAGAAAAACAAGGACTAACTTGAAATCTTTGTAGCCAACTCCGTGGATCCAATCCCAAGCAATCTTAGCGCAGAGGGTAGTCTTCCCAACACCGCCTTCCCCCTCAACCAACAATCGTTTGGGGTAGATTCCATTGACTTCAGTCTTCAGGAGGTCACTGTAAGCCAGTGGCGTCTTTTGCTTGGTGCCCTTGTCCTCTTCCATCAATGTTAGATTTGTAAAGATGCGCTCGAATTGGAGTAGAAGCTCGCTATTGAGTGGATCGGCTTGAATCTGACACAGCTCAATGGTGAAATAGCGTTTGACATCTTCAGCAACTTGTTGAATTTCCTCCTCTGTCATTGAAGGTATGTGTTCACCAACCTGACCTGAAATGAGATTGCCATAACGAAAATGTTCTTTGTGTGATCAAAATCCTTTATACCGAAGCAATATTATCCTATAATCATATCAAACACATTGGGGGAAAACAACATTTTCACTAAAATTCTTCGACAACTCAAATTTTGTATGCATAATCGGGGGGGGGGGGGGGGGGGGGGTGAGCTTCCTACTCTGCCCCCCCCCCCCCAATAAAACGCTTTTATTTCATACTATGTACAGGTGCCGTTGTTTACTGAGTAACTTTAGTGAATTCAATTATTTCATGCCTGAAACCCGAAATATTTCTATCATGTCTATAGGTCCACTGTGTTTTACATGTACATGTATGTGCATATGCATTGTAATTGTAAGCCTATGTAAGGAGTGTCTGCTTTTCCAATGCAACCAAACTTGTCAAATTGATAGTTAATGAATATTCAGGAACAAAAGAGCCAATTAAAGAAACGCAATCTGGCCGAGCCTCTCTTCATGAAAAATTAATTACATATAGCTCATGAATATTCACTAGCATAAAGACCAACCACAGAAACTGTCTCATGCAAAAGCCCCGGGTACAAAAGTGAATGATAAAAAAAGTGTGTCAGAAGAAGTATGTCAGGTGTCAGGGGTCACCAAATGTAAACGCCCCTTCAGTTATTATTAATTTGAAATATTTTCCTGGTTCATTTTTATGCTGACTTCTCAACCAATCAAATATTTACATTTAAGGTAATATAAAATATCTAAATTGATATACCTCTGCGCAAACTATCAGCAAGCTTTATAAGCCGAATCTGTTCAAGCTTGTTGATCAATACATTCCTTGCCTCGCTATCATGTATTGTTTTGCGCCACTCATAAAGCATCTGGTAAGTAGCTTGCATGGTGTTAGCCTGGTCTTTCTCGAACCGACTTAGTTGAGCCTCGGAGAATCCCAACACTAGTCCAACCCTCCTGAAATCTGATGGATCCGTGCTATCAGCAAAGAGGTACAGTTCCAACTCGGTCAGATTTCCCAGTCTATAGAATATGAAATAGAAATATATTAGACTTCAACTCAGTTTACCTTGTTTAGCATACTTGTTAACGTGTATTCTGCTTTCAGTTGTAAGATGATGACTCATTGCTTGTCGAAAGTAACCCTCCTCCATCGACTATTTTCTTTCCTATTTTTTTCTGGGTTTTCAATATATATTTTTTAGACTATACAGTCATTTCACCTCGAAAAATAACAGTATTTCATGCATTAATGATCTTAGAATATTATATCACAAACAAGAGGACCAATCTAAATCATCAATTTGAAGTAAGCACACAATTACGATGACGTTATGACAGGGTTGGTGGATTTTTAAATCACGTTGATTTAAATCATGATTTAGATCGCGATTTAAATCACCATGATTTAAAAAAAAACAACATTGATTAAATCTCTTCCATTGAAGCATGTACAAATCATTGACAAATTGTTTGTTCAACGCAGTTTTAATTTTTCAAATCAACTGAAAACTTTGAATTAACTTTATATCAACAAAAAAAAATCGACAGATCCTTTCTATCTACTTAAAACAAATTAAAATCAAGTCAATAAAATTCCTGATTCCTTAAAAATTAGAGATTTGTGTCGTCAATAGTTACTCCTTTTTTTGTAGATGTCAAGATTTTCTTCTGAAATTTTACATTCTTTGTCATTTATTAATAGAAAAACAAGTTTCTTATTCATTTCTTATCACTTATCACACAATCCAAGACTATTCAGAGAGCAGCAGTGTAAAAAATATAATATGTAAAAGTCAATGACAAAAGGTTTGTTGGCAGTTTTCCAGTTTTAATCCTTCACAGTTCATCATCCAATTAACAGATTCCACATGCTTATTTCTTCTTGTTACATTTATTATACCATTTAACATAATGCAGTACAGTCACAATTTGACTGTTGCAAAAAGCTTTCTCATATACCTTTTAAGTCACTAGCTCATTTTATGTTCAGTGCTATGGAAGTTTTGTATTTGCATGTAGCAATGGAAAGGGATCTATAAAAACAATTTGCAAAACTCAAAATATACTTTTAAAACTACATTTAAATCTTAAGATGTAGGTACTTGCATGTAAGTTACAATCAATTACAGTTGTAAGTTGTGTCTGATTTGAAATACAATACGTCTTTTTGTAATAATTATGTTGTAATATCAGCAGTTTTGCTGGTTTTATCCTTTAAGTCAAACTTACAGTTGTATAGGGTCAATTTTCCTACTTCATGTATCAAACAGATTTTTAGAGAACATGTGAATAAGAATTGTAGATTAATGTAAAAATCACAGTAACATAATGTAGTGTATTCACCCTTTGACTAAGCTGTCTCTTATATTGGTCTCCAACACTGACAGTTTTGCATCTCTATCTGCAGCAATGGATGAGTTTTAATAC
>JAPZVO010000802.1:0-25804 GCA_029962745.1 Echinometra lucunter
ACACAGAGAAAAAAATCAAATGATGAAAAACTTTTCAGCGAAGTCAATGATCATAAATTTGCATTTACAACTTCTTAGATTAGAAATAATTTCTCCAAAATATTATTTTCCTTTTGCTTTCTTTTACAAATTCAATATTTTCAACATTTTTGACGTTTTTGTAAATTTACCTACCCGAACTTTATCAGTTCATGCAAAGAAAATTTTTTTACCCCCGTCCCTTAAAAGAAATAGATGCTGCCTGTTTGTGGGATGAATGATTGCACACTAACTAATCATCCATTTTCTGCACAGTAGATTGTTGTTTATTGCACTGTTACAATCTGATTATGGGGATCAAGGTTTCGTTTCCGAGACTATGCTACACCACAGTAGTCCGGGCTGTTAACAAAATTTGGGAGACAACATTTTTAAAAGTGGATTTTTTTTTCGTCTGTGAGTCATATATTTATCAAAATGATTCAGAATGGGTGCCACAAAGTCGGTGATTACCACCCATCTTGAAAATATAAGTTTTTGCCAATTTATGTAGATTTAGTATTCTTAAAAATATCAGCTAGTACCAAAGTTCTGTTATATGCAGTTGATTTTGATAAAATAACATGAATTTGCCGTATTGACTGATTCAGAAAATCGATTTTTTTTTTTATTTGTATGCTAATTTATGTATTAAATACTTTTTCAGTGCTTTAATAATAATTACATACGGGTGACGTCAAATGTGTAACTTAATTGACAAGACTGACCATTTTGAATGAGATAACAATGGTAAGTGCGCTTATCAGTTAATTTTGGTGGCCTTTATGGCAATTTATAGTTGCATAATGCCTATTTATGCAAAAATGCAAAGTTAATGGTATCACAAAAATAACATGCGAGAACCTCAAATACATAACTTAAGGGTGAGATCTGTCATTTAAAAGAAACAAACATCTTCATAATATGATCATCTGTTTTGGTTCTGATAGCATTTACTGCTAATTTATGTGTATTTGTACATACGCATATTTTTGCAAAAGTGTTAAAATTGAGTGGGTCGTGTATTACGAAAAAGAAACCGTAGTTACACCAGATATATTTGGAATGTTTGGAGCATGTTCATGCTTCTTGAGTTATTAAGTCCATAATGCACCAGTAGTCTGAATCCAATGTTGCATAAATTTACATAAAATTGCATGAAGATGTGATTTAAAGCGATTGGTCCTGTTGGAATAAGTTGTTGCTATTATCACAATAAATACACATAGAAAGTTTGGTAAAAATTCAAGCAATTTGAAATTTCTGCGTTTTCCGAGGCAATGCTTTACACTATGTAATTTGCAAAAATCGGCATAAATGAACATAAAGATGAAGTTTGATCCATTGGGTCCTGCTGGAAAAAAAAAATTAAGGTCTCATCATAACAAGAACATAAGCAAAGTTTGGTGCTTTTGTAAAGGCTGTCCCCAAACCTTCCAAATTTGGGATTAACAAACCTTACTACAGAGATTTGATATTGAATAATCACAACATGGTAAGAGCTGTTTTCGAAAAATCAACTTTTAATGCGGAAACTTCATTAGTTCTTTCTATCATCTTTAGAAATGTGCGGACTTTACAATGGCTTGTTACGTAGTCCGAACATTATTTATCTATTTATTTAATTCTTATATTCATACAGAGTAGCCTGTTCAGCTAAGTACACATGCAATATAACAGCAAAATATAAAATTATGTACATATAAAAGCAATTAAAAGAAGCTTGTCTTCCAAAGTGCTCTGTTGGTTAAAATAACATCAATAACAACAACGTCAACAATAACAAAAGATTATGGCAACAATAAAAAGAAAGTGAGGGTGAAATAGATTAAAATAATGAAAGAAAATTACATAACAATTTAACTAATATACACACATAAATAGTAAATATTTCAGTGAGAAAATAATGCCTATCAAAGGAAACTGGATAATCAATTAAAGTAAAGATGAAACTGTGTATTGATGGGCTAGATCACCTTATACTAAAGGACTAGATTAAGAGTCGGGTCTTGCTGAGGAGATGAATGAATTAGGGGAATAATGGCAGTAACGGGATTAGTCTAGCATTTGCTCAAATAAATGCAATTTGGTCAGGTTTCTGATATTTTCCGGTAGGTCGTTCCACCTCGTTGATGCGCAGTATATGAATGAATCCTGACAAAATTTTGTTCTGCATTTGGGCTTGCGAACGATTTATTATTTTTTTTGACTACTTCTCGTTTGTCGCATGGAAACATTTTCTACCAATGTGATTTTTGTATAGGCGCTAATTAAAAATAGGATTTTGAAGTTCCATTTAAGCTGATTGTTCAAAAGTAGTTTTTATCGTGTTTCACGTAAAAAGCACCCCCCCCCCGAAAAAAGAAAGAGAATAAGCATGTTGCACAGAGAATTTCAAAACGGTGGTTTCATTATTCTTGTACGCAGTGGTGCCATCAAGCCAAGCTGCATTTTATATTGATTATGCGAAATGGAAGAATTTTAAATCTGTTTGTTCTATAGTTTACGGGTGTAACATGGTTTGACAATGAACTCTTCCATCGCATTCTATTTCTTTGATTTTTATGTGTTTTTTTTTTTGTTTGTTTGCTTGTTTTATTTTACTTTTGCTTGATCTGATCACTGCTTCTTATACAAACACCGTTTCAATTGCACTACTCTGTCGGGTCCCAAAGCTTTCATCACATGTGAGGAACAGAGATTGTAACTCCCTTCAAACAGTTCCGGTAGACAGCTTCTGCTCCTTCAAATGCGAACAAAATTATACATTAGTAGGAAGTCATAAACTGATTTGTTTGTCAAGCGGACGTTTCTCCTCACTAATGCCAGAATGTCAGGGTTTGTATTTTATGGTTTGGCTAAAGAATATGTATATATATTAAGAACTTTCAATAACGAAATAAAGCACGCGTACGTATTGTAGTAGTGCATGAGTACGTAGTACAGCCCCATATCGCTCGTCATCGATACAACAAACGGTTTCACGTGTAGTATTACAAACATTACAAAAAAATTGGTCAAAGGCATGCACATTCCCGGGAATTTATGGGGGGTCTGTTGGACTCATCGAGGTTCAGTTATAAATTTTTAGAGATTGAAATTTTATGTGAATCACCTTTTCCCTATATTTAGATAAATCCTAGCGAATTAACTTAATTTCAAAGTCCCTGTTTTTGTGTATTAACCTACGGCAGCTAGAGGGTCAAAAGCATGCATAGTACCCGAAATTTACGGGGAGTCTTTTAATTTTTTTGAGCCTTTAGTAATCTTTTCCAAAGTCTCAAATTATATATAAATCACATTTGAAATAAATCCAAAGTAGTAATAGGGGAACTATAATTATTTAAACATTGCTTGTGTTCACGTGTAAACCTATGGCAGGCAAGATTTTTCAAAGCAAAAAAATATGCATATTCCCGGGTATTTATGGGGGGTCTCTTTGACTTATGGAGCCTTAATTACATATTTTTAGAGTTTGAAATTTTATGTAAATTACTTCTTCCGTAAATTCAAATAAACGTAGGGGAATTGAAATCATTTCAAAATATCTGGTTTTGCGTGTCAGCCTATGGCAGCTCTTAGGCAAAAGCATGCATAGTACCCGAAATTTACGGTCTTTGAATGATTTTCACAGGCTTTAAGTTGCATTTATTAACCGGTTGAATACTGAATTCTCCCAATCCCATAGACTTAGTAAGCGGGCCAGTAGCTAACAGTTGCTAACAGGTTAAAATGTGTTTTGTCCATTTCTACTTTGATTTTATTAAGTTTACCAGAGTTTAATAGTTTTATGCTTATTTGATAATACAGCACCACAGTAAATCCTTAATGCAATGTTATGAAAATGAAATTGTGTGCTTTGGTTGTTACGACGAATGCCTTAGATTTTCAAATTTCGCATGTTTTTTTTTTTTTTTTAAATTTTCTTTTTTGCGACAGATGAGAGCAGAAGTGTGTGGGAATGGCCTTTCATATGTCATGTTTGTTATTCACCTGCATCTGAAGGCTTCCCTCAAACATCGTATTATGAAAGGCCACCCCGACAAAATTCTACTCTCATCGGTAGCTAAAAAATGGAAATGACTGTATTTTCAGAAACGGGCATGGAATAAAAACTGCTTCACCAAATTCAATGATCTTGGTATCATTCTCTTAGGTAGAGGATGCCTTACCAAATGATGCAGAAAAAATAGATACTTTTTTTTTAATGGTAAAGTATCGAAAATCCGCCGTTCCTCTTTTTCTGGCACACTCGGTATAGATACACACACACACCCACACACACACACGCACACACACATATGAATATACACACACGCACCCATACGGCGCGCGCAAATACAATCGGACCCTGACGAGCTGACGACTCAGCCGGAAGGCTGCATGATAATATGCTTTCAGCGAGTGAAGCAAGCAAGAAAATTTTCAAATCTTCACCTTTCGTCTTTTTACCCCATTTCGGTATTACTTCCCCCCCCCCCTTTTTTTTTTGGCTGAAGCGCCTTGGCTAAGCGATTTTCCAAAATAGGCTAAACACGTGACCCATGTCTCTTTTTTTACGCTGATGAATGATGGGATTGGATGGCTATATCATTTTTATTGGATGGCTTTATCATTTTTATTTTACTGTTAAAGGAAGGTAGTAACTGCTCATTGATAATCATTTCGGCGATCATTAATATTCATGATCGACCATATACAACCAAAATTACGAAAATAGATAACTATCATTTAATTTTTTTATCATTTATGCAATGGTAACATTTTAAACCGCAGTTTCAAATGTATTTGCATTAATAATGTAATATACAATATTTATTGCAACATTCAATTATGAGCAGGCATTTTGAAATTTACATTTGAAAGTTGCAATTTATAACAGGTTTTTAGCAAGAAATGCAATACATTCCCTATATAGAAAAGATAAATACTCCCGATCAGGAGAGATGGTGTGGCTCGGTGGATAAGTCTCCAGACTTTGAACCAGAAGGTTCGTGGTTTGTATCCCTGCCGCGGCACTAATGTCCTTTGGCAAGACATGAATCTACATTTGCCACATCTTTCGGATGGTGTCGTTTAAGGTCGGTCCCAGACGTAAAAAACTCATATTTGATTGATACGCGTCAGAAAAATCCAATTCAACAACAACAACAACAACAACAACAACAACAACAACGGATCAGTATTTAGGTATAGGATGTAGGATTCTAGCAGTAAGGTTAGATTA
Organism: Echinometra lucunter; assembly: GCA_029962745.1. Lineage (NCBI taxonomy): Eukaryota > Metazoa > Echinodermata > Echinoidea > Camarodonta > Echinometridae > Echinometra > Echinometra lucunter. The sequence goes on from JAPZVO010000802.1 coordinate 5,246, forward strand.
GGAACAGAATAGGCTAGGGTTAGATTGTGATAGCTAGCTCTATGGAGGTTGCGATTGCATTTCCGGCTATGTGTCAATTATATTTTTAAAAACTGTAGGCCTAGTGTGAAAAAACGGGAACCTCTAATTTTACAGACTGAGTATGTATTCATACATTCACTGTATTTTTAAATTATGCTGGTGTAATTTTAATCAACATACAATTTGTAACTAAAAAATACAAGCAATGCTTGTAAAAGAAAATAACAATCAACCTTTGTTTTTAGATTGAATTTATGGCGATTCTGCTGACATCAGATTTGCTGTAGAATTACAGAGATTTTGTATACAGTGCAAGATGAGCCCATGAGTAAGCAACAATTTCCCATGTTTAGCTCAGTTTGGGAAAAAAAAATTGGACATGGGTCGTTTTATATTCAGATACTCATGTATAGCTACACATGATGGATTATTTCTGTGTTTAAATGATACTGCACGAAATAGATTTGCATGCATGCCTCATTGGGATTCATTTGTCTAAATCAAATATAATCAATTATTTTTAAAATAAAAAGTTGCGTGAGGACGTATGAGCGTTGGCGAAGTTTTAATTGTTTTACGAAATAAATTTGCCTGCATATTTCATGAGGATTTGCTTGGTCAGATCAATTATTTGATGTTTCTTTCCTCGTAATATAAATTGTGGAAATTCTTACCACTACTTTGTAAATAATTAAAATTCAATTAAGTGGTAAATTTATCCACAAAAACTAGAATAACCTTGAAAATTCCAATTATTCCACAAAAATAATTGCAGGCAGGTTTTGGGAGTAAGACTAAATATGCAGGGTTGTAGGCTAAACCTTAACAGCCATTCCATGTAAATAGACACCAAGAGCTTGAAATTTTCAAGTTCCACTAATTAAAAAAAGTGATTCATGTTTGGTTAGGTATATGTTTAAACGGTGGAAATCTGATTTTTCACCACTCGGTTGTTTGAAAAAGAAAACAACCGAGTTACACCTTCCGCAATAAGAATTATACCTATTTGGTACTGTTTTTAATCACACTCTTTGTCTTTCAAGCATGATTTATTTTATGTAGATACATGTATGTAGATACATCATTTCTTGTACTTAATCTTATTTCAAACCCATCGTACCATATCAAGTTGGTTCTTGCATTATGTGATGAGCTTGACAATATTTTAGACTGAAAACACCCTCAAAAGGTGTCACGCGAGTCACGAAAATATGTCCATATTTTAAACAGCTGACTTGTAGTTCATAGCTTTTGAGGAGCTTTTCAGAGTTAAAACAGTCTCAGAATACCAACCCAGAACAATAATATAACACGAGTCACGCTAATAATACGGTTGTCACGCGAGTCACATTTTTACAAGTTTGTGAAAATAAAGAGAATGAATTAGATTTTTTGACAGAAATAAATTATGCCTTTAAAAATAATACATGTAAAATGTTTTAATGCTCATGTTCTCAAGTACTTTAAGTTTGTAGTATGTCATATCACTTCCTGTCACTCTTTCAGTCATTCACCTTTCCCCCATCCCGTTATCATCTTCCCATTATGATCTTACTCCCAAACACTGACCACATATTATGGCCACCCCAGAGTTAACTTCAAGGAACCCAAGTTCTAAGAACTATGACTCACAGAACCAGTCCCAGTCACCTACACTCTTCATTACCACTCCCAATAATACCATAGCAATCATAATAGACTTTTAACCATAAACTAATAAGAAGTCACTAGCCCAAACATTGTTTCACTCCCCCAAACTTTCCTGAGAGTAGAGTTTCTCTTATCGAGAGGACTTAACTTTTAAGCATCGACAAACACATATTCTTCAACTTTACTAAATATAACTGTATCGAGAGAAAGAGAGTTTCTGATTAACTTCGTCAAATAAATACTACGAATTTGAGCTGGAAAAAGAACTTGTACATTTCGCATCATTTAATGACTCCTCACCTAAGATCCGATCCCACAAACACAACATTCACATTAAGGGTACATATCATATCATTTGATAATTAAGGAGGTTACGATATATGTAATAAGTTATCTATGTTTCAACTGGAATGTCAACTTCTGCTCACATTCTCTGCAAAGCAGCAAGATCTTATTATCAATAGGGGACAGTTCATGGATGAAGAGAATCGAATCTTCAAAATATTGGCCCTCAATCATGTTAACAGAGGCGGCGTGGATATTGTTTCTATGAGATAATTAGGAAATTTTCGAACCACAAGATAATTACGAAATTTACGCACTATAAAGCAGACACCCTGGAAAAGAAAACTGAATAGACTAAAGTGCTTATCTGATTTAACTCTAAGAAAGATAGATTAGCATAGCTTGATTTCTTTAATGTGATTCTACTGTCATTTGCTCAGTGGAAACAAAGCAGTTGATCACTTTTATTACCACATTTTTTAATGATAGAAAAGAAAGAAAAATATAACACGGTGTGTGAGCATTATTTGTAAGAAGAATGGAGGACTCTTTGTCCATCAAAGTTACTTTCATGTTTCAAAAGGAAATTGTGAAAATAAATCCCAAAGCAACAATGAAAGTGAACTTAAGGAAAGTTTGATTTTGATTCATTTCAAATACAGTGGAATTTCATTATAAAGAACACTGTTATAACAAATTCTGTTTATAACAAGGTTATTTCACCAGTCCCACTGTTTAGTATTCTGTTATTTAGCCCTGATATAACAAGGTTTCGATATAAGGAAGTAATTTCCTTGGTCGAGAGGGGTTTGTAATGGGGTTCCACGGTATAAGACTTTTAAAGTAGTTAAGCAAGAAATGAAATGAAAATTAGTTTAAAAAAAAAAAAAAAACTTTCCATAACTCCTAATATGCAGGGGGAAGAGGAAAAGTGAATTTTTGCTGGATGTTGAAAGTACGTATAGCATGTTCCAAGTGCTCCCATCAGAGCTTGAATTAAATGATTTCTTTGTTTTATAGATGTATGGGATGCAGCTGACCATAAATCAGTGGCGGCGATTTCATGTAACGAGTGGGGGGGGGGGGGGAACACCGAAAGTCACCGCCGACAATCTGTTTCGAGAAGTGGAAGGGGGTGATCGTTATTATGCGAGAAGGCGAAGCGAGCGTGCTAAAATATCCGCAAAATTATAATGAAAGGAGCCTCATTTTGCCATCAAAATACTCTCTTGGCCTATAAATAGAAAATAAACATATTAAGGTTTAAAAATCGAGGGAGGGACGATCCCTCCAGAAAAAAAAATCCCCCCCCCCCCGAATCATCCGATCATCGACTATGCCATAAATGGTAAAAACGAAAAGTCAAAGGATAAAGATATTTCGACTTATTACTGCCTAATTACTGGAGTCTGTTAGTGAAAATATGTGGACACGGTGGACAAAAGCATGATTTTTTTCTTCAGACCTTGGTATACATATAAGGATTAGAAATAGGGTATGCTCCAAATAATCTGACTTCAGGAATGGTGAAAAAATGGGTCTAAATGTCGGTAATTCACATATTTTAAGGGGTCTGAATTTATAGTCTAGTGCCAGTATAAAACTCTATGGAAGAAAATGGCAATGCATTGCTTCCCTTGTTTAGTCTTTTAATTCAGACCCTAATTAAACAGATAGTTTGTGCTGAAACACTGATGCTCAAAAATATCTGAATGCAGATGCAGAATGGGGGTTAGGGGTGGTGGTGGGGTGGGGTTAGAGGGGATGGAGGAGGGGGAGGGGTGGGGGAGGAAGAACACAAGGGACAAGGCAGATCGAGGATTTTCTTGGGGGCACTTCTTTTAAAAAAAATGACAAGCAAAAAAAAAGAAAAGAAAAAAAGGTCAGCACCATTAGGAAATTACCCCCCCCCCCCCAAGTAAAGCCCCCGATAAAAAAAAATGGAGGGGGGGGGGCAGCTAGCCCCTTCCCTGAATCCACCACTGAGTGCCCCCTTGCAAAAACAGTTCTTGTGCTCCCTCTGATTTCCTGATTTTCCCCTCCTTTGCTCTTCAGAGAATTATGTAAAAAATATACATGTACATGTGCACAATAGATGTAGGATTTTATTCTGTTTTCTTATTTATGTTGTTTAGATAATTGTACCACAAAAAAAAAATGACAACTCCTTTATTCTTTCCTGGTCACAGAGATTTCTGTGACCCCCCCCCCCCCCCCCCTCCTCGCTTTCATAATCCTACATCTTGCTAATGAAAATGACACTATATCAAAAGCTTTGCAAAAGTAATCGTAATGTAAAATTCTCCATCCTCCATCTCTCATCTTCACCATCATCATCCTTCATCTGAAATCTCTCCATTTCTCTTTCTCTCTGCTTCTTTAAATAGACCCCTCCACTGCTTTATTCTTCTTAATTTAATACTTACAGATATATGTAAAATGTATTATTTCTCATATGCAAATTTGTTTATATTTTGTTATTCCAGAATAAATATATATATGTTTGTCAATCTGTGTTATTTGCATTATGTTGTGGAAAAATAAATAAACTTTTAAAGAAACTTCTACATCTTCCCCTGTCAAAGATGAATATTATGTTTCAGCAGCAAAACTGGTGCATGCACTCACTGACTGCCCTTTCTCCAATAATGATAATTAACATTTCCATTGGAGTAAAGGCGAAAGTATTCAACTGTTTATTCAAGGAAAAATAATGATTCTTACTTTTCTACACAAATATTCTTGTCATATAATCATGGCCATACTGGGATGGGGTGAGAGGGTGTGGGGAAACTGAGAAAATTACATTTTTACTGAGAATTTTCAGAAAAGCCACCACAGGTGTGCAACAATACTTTAATTTTCACTATGAAAAATGCGAAAGCCTTCATGATCAGCTCAGTCGCTTTGCTTCCTCTCTTTGAAGCGTCTTCAAAAATTTTCATAGGTTAAAAATTCTTGTGTACTGCCCTAAAATTTATGTTGAGCTGTTTTCCACATGATATGATATGTGAGCCAACCTGGGAACTTAATGGGTATTATAAGTGAAATTCTGGATTGAGTATTTTATGCTTTTAGGTACTTGGACACAAGTGCAATGTGTACATGAAATATTTGAGCTAATTCACATGTTTCTTCTAGATATGGCCACTTAAAATACTCCCCTCCCCCCCCCCCCTCACGCACACTTAGGCTGTTTCGGCCTTTTACCCTTATGAATCGGGCAAATTATGTTTGTTTGATGTTGATGGAAGGCCAGGGTGGAGGGGTGTTGTATTCATTTCTTTGTTTTAAAAGATTCATGCAAATTTAAATGCAAGCATGTGACGTGCACGCACACCCAACTCCATACTCACACACACACACACACACATGCAGATATTATACTAAAACATCACTTATGAAAAGTGCAATTTCAAGAGTTTTTATTTTTAGTGCAAAAGAGAGTATAGGAGGGGTTCACCCATCTCTTTTCATGAACCCACACACACCCAACCACACACGCACACACCCTGTCACTCCCCTCTCCTCCCTCCTCCCCCACCCCCCCCCCCCCCCCCCCACACACACACACAGCAGATAATATTATACTTAAACATCACCTATGAAAAATACACGCAATTTCAAGTTTTCATTTGCCAGTGCAAAAAAAGAGTATGGGAGGGGTTCACCCCATCTCATTTCATAAACAAATCCACCCACACACGCACACCCTCACACCTATCCTCCAACTGCATTATAAACAAGTGCCCCCTCCCCCTCATACACACACACACACACACACACACACACACCTGCTTTAAAACAAACACAAATAAAAGCATTGTAAATTCTGATGGGAGGAGGAGGTTGGGGTAATTTCATCGTGAACAGTCAACATCAGATGCAATTGCTGACTTTGGTTTTTGTGATATAACCTCTTCTAGCCCTTACTCCTTCACCTCCTCGACATCAGGCTTTTACTTTCAGATACTAGTATCTAATTGTGATCTTGCTCATTTATTTCTGTTTCAATTCAAAAGTAAAAGAAAATAAATTAATGTGCATACAACCCGGTTATAATTTATACAATGTGCAAATTGTAAGTAGCAATAATCACACAGAAACAGTACTTGTATATGGTAAATATTGGTTCTTCAACTATTTTTTCCACACATTTCACAAATTGAGTGCATTACATGTACATGCATTTTATACTGTAAGTAGATTAACTTCCTCGAGACTTCATATCTGGAAGTAAAAGAGAATGTAGCAGTTTCTCTCCTCTGTGTCCTTTTCTGCTAACGTCAAGCGTGTAAAAAATTTGGGAGAAACTCGAAAGTGAAGAAGCAAAGCAAACTACATGTAGCTGGTCATGAGGATGGTTTTGCATATTTTAAAGTGAAATTGAAGGATTTGGTGCACACTTTAGGTGGATTTTGTGGAAAATTTTCATTCAAAAAAAAATAAAAATTTTCAACAAAGAAAAAATAGGGGAGGGGGCAAATGTCCCCCGCTGTGTACAGTCATGCCTGCTGGTCAAACTTTATCAGCACTGGATTATAAAACAGAATGTAATGTTGTCTTTCGTCGGTGTTCATCTCTGTACACATCAAGCGGTTGTCTATCACACTAGCTGTAATCACAATACAACGCCTAAGGCAAGTGGAGATGGCATCCTCTTCTAACAGTGAAAAAAAAATCAGCAAAAAAGTACACTTTGTAGAATGGAAACCATTGTAATTTTTTCCTTCCATCAAACACTAACACAGTTTCCTACTGTTCCATCTCCTCTGCCAGCCACAAAGGGTGAGGTAAGAGGTCTGCCTTGTCCTCATCCAGGAATGGGTGGATCTCTTTCCACAAGTCCCTTTTGCAGTCCAGGGAAAGTCCAGCTGCTGGCTTGACCGGGGGCATCTGCAGAAATACTGGGTTGTTGGGAGAGTTCATCAGAAGGGAGAACCTCTCTTCTTTTTTCTTGCTGGATTTCTTGGCTCTTAACAACACCTGGTTCTGACTCAAACCTGCATGATTGGGAATAACAAATGATTACTTCCCTAATATTATATTAAACTGTGACAAGTATAGCCTTGTCTTTTGTTTTCCTTTTGACAACATGTACCAAGTGTATGATTGACAATGTAATAGACGACACAGTCATTTCTCCAATTAGAGTTTCCATTTCAATTTTTATGTCATTTAGTTTCTAGATTTAAGACTTCTGCTCAAATGACGAAAGAAGGTGAAATTTAAGTAATATCAAATTTTAAGGGTCATCATTACAAAAACAACAAAACAAAACAAAACAAAACAAAAAAAAAAAAAAAACCAAGGAGTGGAAAAGCCCAGAATAATAAGATTGTGGCGAAAAGGGAATCCTCAAAAAGAAGAAAAGGAAAAAAAAAAAAAACTATTTTGTACATTTTTTCTGTACCTACCAACAATAAACCTAAGAAAATAGGACAAAATTTTGCACAGTTGAAAGGCATGCTTTAGAACTGTAGGCCACAATGTACATGTTGATTACCATTACTACTAGGCCACACTTTAAAAAACAAACAAAATGTACCTTAAGAAATGGTATTGGCGAATCCCAGAGGCCTGAATTATGCCTTCAAGTATTGTTGCCAACTGTAGGTCGGTACAAGGGTTTCAGGACAAACGCAGGTTCAAGGAATATATCCTAAAGGCACTGGATAGCTTCAGCCTTTCTGTGAACATAAATCACATAAAACAGGTTCATGTTGTCATTCAATACTCAGACAATGCATGGCATGAGTGTAATGGTAACTGTAACAACATTTCAACATAAATTGATTGAAATGAAATGTCTTTTTATTGTTTCGATTAGAGTTCAAACACATTTCATTGCGTTGTTTCATTTTCATTTTGATACTATATATGTACATAACTTGTTATCTTTAAAGATTAATAGTTTGTAACCTTTTTGTATTTTTCAAAACTTAACTTTGAAATACAACACATGCTTATAAAAACCAAGGGGGAAATATGTGTTGGCATAACCCCACCTACCAAAAAAAAACCCCCCCCCCCCCGCCAATTTCCATAAGAAATTGTGCAGTCGTCACAAAAAAATCTTCATAAAGCAATCAGAAGAATAGGCCTACAGATACTAGTAAATACAAAAAGAATGTGTGCTCTTTTCAATGTTTGAAACATATGTTAATATTGTGTATCATAGGCATATTGCTGGCTAGGAAAACAAAAAACTGACTGACCTACCAATTTATTACCTAAAGCAGTCCACTTGTCTGGGCCTTCCATGGTTCTGAGTACATTTTTCGGCAAAAATGGTACAGTGCTATTTTCAGCACTGACTACACCAACACAGCTTCCCTGTGAATCCATGTGTCTGCTATACAACAAAGTAGAATGTGACATTCATTTTGATAGCAAAATTTGCTGGAAAAAAAATCAATTTACATCACCCTAGACCATACACCTCAACTGTGTAAGTCTACACACGAGAAAAATTAACGTCAGGCTTGATGTTTAAACGTTAGAAATATTTTTTGGAATATTGGGAAAGTGTAATTTTGTAATTCTTTAATATTTCGTCTAATAAACACACAACCCCCCCCCCCCAAAAAAATGTTACTTATTCTTTCATTTTTTTTCACACAAGCTAACTTGTCCCAAGGTTTTCAAGTATGCTCACTAAACAGATGGCAATTTCTACTTCTTCTTCTCCATGTCCTTCTGCTCTTTATTTTGATATCATTATTTATGTATTTATTTACATATTTTTCATTAATTCATTAATTCATTCATTCCTGTATGAATAATAAAATAAGATAGTAGATAAAAAAGAACAATAAATATATAAACAATACATTTAAAATGTACAAGGAAAGGGGAGAGAAAAAAAGAGGTAAACCTTGGCTTCTTGGAATTACCACATGCAAAGGGTACAACCAGCTACATTTATTATTGTGGGGGGGGGGGGTCTGAAATGGAGATTCGAAGTGTTTGTTGCATATCTTATGATAATTAGTAATTGAATTACAAAATTCATTTAGATCTAAGCCCCTACACATAAAAGAATTAAATTGAAAATTGAAACCACTTGCCTGTGCTTACAAAATATAGCACCTGGAAAAAAAAACTATTTTAGAGGAAAGGGGAAGAGAACATATACCATGGTAATGTGTAAATAAAGAATGATCTTTAGTAAATCTCACCGTAAGGTTTCATAATGTCTTCCAGCGTGTGTAAAGTGATCTTCTGTTTGTTGATGAAATCAAACATGGAGTCCAGAAAGTCAAATATACCGATTGGAGAAGATATGGTCTCACCTACATCAGAATAAAAATAGACCAAGTGAGTACAATAGAATGTGGATGTGGTAAAGCTGAACTTCTGTCAAAAGGCACCTTTAGGATGCTACATTTGCTTTGATCGCGTCCCACAGAAAACAATATTTGCCTGCCCTTCTGGGCATAACTTTGATAAATTGCATTTTCAATTAAAAACATTTTTTAAAAAGCGTATACTATACAAATACTTCACCCCCCCCCCCCCCCCACACCCCCATCCAAAAGAAAAAAAAGTTTAGATATGATTACTGATGTGTTTATATGAGCAAAATTTTAGAATATCAACACACTTCTTGACAATGATTTTAATATTTTCATTATATTTTGAAGGTCTAGCATGAGTAGGTTTCTTGCATTGGACTTAGGCCGACTCTCAGTCTAACTTCAGTTCTAGAATTAATCAATTATAACACAGTTGGGATTACGAATTTGATTAGGCTGTGGATGGTGTTGTTTCATTCATACACCAGTATTTTCAGCTATGCCACTAAAATTTAACTTCTGACTTCACAAAACGAGATGAATGTACCTTTGTGATATTTTCTTGCATCAGATTTTCAGCACAAACGCAAATTATCCAATCTAAGCCAAGTCTGGCCCACTTGGTATTAGGGTCTAGTGATGCAGACCAGCTGAGATTTACCAAGATCTACTTTTGTTCTCACATTTTTCGATTTTTTTTTAAATCATAAATGTACAAACGGCATCATAGTTGGAATAATTATACAGGTGAAAAATTGGTTATGTTATGTTTATTTTGGTAGGGTGGTGGTTGGCCAGACAGAATCACTAATATTTATCTTAAATGTTATCATTTCCAACAACTGTAGATCTAACACCATTTCACACATATGGGACTGAAGATGTTCCAGTTTTTACAGCAAGCCAGATTATGACAATAAAAAAGACCGAATAACTTAGTTGAGATTACTAATACAATTATTTACTTACATAGATTTGAAGGAAATGGCTAGTTGAAAGGAAATTGATCCAAAGATGAATCAAAAGCCAGAAAAGGGGTTTTCATTGCACTGTCTGCAGCTAGCACTGGCCAGACAAGCTAGGCAAAAAAAAAAAAAAAAAAAAAAAAAAAAAAAACTCTTGACCAATCTCCTTGCTGTGTTAGTCTAAGAATTCAGACTGTTCATTATTTAGGTGGCATTCATAAATTCTGGCATTTAGACCCATTTTTTTCACCATTCCTGAAGTCAGTTTTTTTGGAGCATACCCTATTTTCAATCCTTATACATATACAAAGGTCTGAAGAAAAAATCATGCTTTTGTCCGCCGTGTCCACATCTGGGGTTTTTTTGTCGCTAACAGACTCCACTAAATTGTCTCAAAATTAATCCAGGAAATTTGGTGTGAATGAGGCAACTACTTTCTTACGAAAATCCAGTCAAGTACAGTAAGGTCGGAAATCTTCAAAAGTGTCGCGTCACGCGAGTCCCACACACACAAAAAAATGAAATATCTCCAACAAGCATGACTTTACATTAAAAGATTTCTGTTTAGCAATTTGTATGGTCAATACATTGATTGAATAGGTAAAACAAAACAGGTCTGCAAAATAAGGTTTTCAAGTACTTCACCTGAACAATTTGAAATGTATAAATGTCACGCGAGTCACAATGGAATGGCTGTTAACACATTTTTTTTTCCATATTTTTAAATCGTTTATTTTATTGCTGATTCATTTCTTCTGACGTTAGAAGTGAAGCCTGATACATACTTTATCTATTATTTCTTTTTAAGTTAAATAAGTAGCTAATTTATCAAAGAAAGAAAGCCATGAAAATTCCTAATTATATTTAATCAAAGTTCAAGGCAGGTTTTGTGGTAAGAATGAACTTGCATGGCTTTAGTCTTAAGTCTTAAACAGTATGCTCATAATTTGCTCAGCGATTTGTTTCATTTCTGTTTCATTTCTTCGGATTATAGCCCGTAAGTAATAAAGCTAATTCATTCGTAAGATGTTATCAGTTATTTTAAAATCAGGACAGTGTTATGATATTATCAAATAAAGATTGACTGGAAAACCGAAAGTATGCTATATCTTTATCGCTGCATATTAACCCGTTGACTACTGAATTTGATATAATCCCATTGACTTAAGGGGCCACCAGGATCCAGTAGCCTATGGGTCGCGGTATCTCGAAGTCGAAGAGAACTATGTAGACAATTCATCCAAACATTAAATGCATGACGGAAGTTCAAAACTACTTTACGAAATAAAACAACAAGAAAGTCCCCCCCCCCCCAACAAAATGATCAACCTTTTTAATGAAGACGTTTTGAGAAAAATGACTTGGCAGGAATGTTTCTACACTAATTGACCAACTGCTGTGTGAAAATGAGATTGATCCGTCAAGTCAATGCATGAGTGAGTAAACACTTACGGCAAAAATGTCACTTTTTTTAAATTCACAAGTATCATGTCATAACTTTGAGTCAAGGATATTGTAACAAATTTCAAGTTTTCAGCGTTTGAAGACATGCAACATAAATTCTATGTGCTTTCTAACATACGAAGTGACATGAGCGCCAAATTTCATGCTTGAGTGAGCACAAGGTGAGAATCGCAAATACTGCAGTTTTGCCATCTTTCGCGTGGTATTTTTTTAAAAAATAACTTTATTAACAATAGATAATGTCGCAAATCATTACATAGATGGGAACAAATGTCATGTAAAACGAAAAAAAAAAATCATGAACAACACTGTCTTCAAGGATACACAAACTCTTATCTTTACAATGTTTCTCTGTTTCAACGCGATTACAAACCAATCTTTTAAACAAACTAAGTATCTATAATTCACGAAAGACTGTTTATGGCTTTCTGCTTGAATAAATGTTAAGCAAATTGCATATTTTGCATAAAATATAAGGGAATTTAAGCTTTTATATTGCTTGCTTTTCATTTCATATCCTTTGATAGAAACAGAATTGTCAACAAGAAAACATTATAAAGTTTTTGAACAATATCACCAAAACTTAACCAAAATAATTGTGTTATTCTACAATGTACAAATAAAGGTAGACAATCATACAACTCCTTATCAAAGGAACACAGTGGGTTATCAATTAGCTTCCATTTATATAAATTATACCTATGTGATATTCGCGCGGTAAATTTGATCTAATGCAAAGGAAGTCATGGCTTGGAATGGTGTTTGCAACTTTTGCAAATGATATCTATGAATTCATGGTTGAATGAACACTTAATTAGAACAAAATGTCAATATCTTAAGTTTATGAACTATGAATTGCTTTATTTTTGTGGACTGAAAATCACATGAATGACATTTTCAGCATGTTTATATGACTGGTGAATCCCATGGCATTTTCGTTGAAAGTTTACCCTTCACTGAACATGTGGGACTGGAAAAGCCCTGTTTTCAATTGTGGACCAAAATTCGATTGCTTAATTTGCTTGACCGTCACATGTCTTCTTGGGGAGTTCATCTGATTTGATTTACAGCGAAATCCTGATATCTTACGCTTCAGTGCGCAAACATTTAAGAAAAAAATATGCAAAAGTTTAGGGCTTTTTCTCTACTCCTGTGCCGTATCGGATACTTAATGTGGCGTAATATCCTGTTAGTTAGTCGTCTCCTGAAGACATGTGCCAAATTTTATGAAAAACTCACAGTAGAATGAACAATAATCATCAGTGAATCAGGCCAAATTTCACTCTTTATTTCCTTCCCCACTGACAATATGTACAGTCAGGAAGCACAGTTTTAAGAAAAATGTCACACAGAATTTGGCCAATTAGTGTTGCAATATTCTTGCAAAGTCAGTTTGTTCAAAGCCTCCTCCTTAAAAAGTTACAGCACTTTGTTTAGGGGGAGTTACATTTTTTTGTTGTGTTTGAATTTGCCTGCATGCTTTATAGTGATTCATTTAGATAGATCAAAAATATTCGATGCTCTTTTTCCCTGTAAAAAGAGTTGTACGTTTTTGTTAAAGTTATTTAGTAAACATGGAATATGTAATTATGTAATTATTAACAATATATAACATTAAAGAGCCTGTGTTGACGCTGCAACAATTGGAGGCAAATTACCATATTATCAAATGAATTCAACAAATACAGGCAATGTGTCATTACAAGCCTTCTAACACCATATATTCAAATTAATGTCCATTTACTGGAGAACCAGGTCCTCCTCCTTCCTTTGAATCTATTCTATCGACTATCATTTCCATTATTTATATATATTTATTTATCTATTTATTTTTCCAGAGACGGAAATCTGCCCACTTACTTAAAACCGCCATTGAAACTGTTTGGATTTCCGAATGATCGATCCTCTCTCATGATTTCCATCACCCTTTAGCACCCTTACCATAAAGGGAGTGCATGCTTCAACAAGTCATTTATTAAACTTGACAACCAACGGGACGTTATGACTGCATATCCATATTGCATGGCCACAACCCATCCAGTATCTTAACCAAGCTACTCGCTATTAGCGATAATACGTGTATACATGTAATCCCAAGAAATCATGGAGCCTTGTGATAACATCGCATGAAACAATCCCGCATACCTCTCCATCAGGCTATCTCAAGCTAGTAATAACAAAATCCACCCATTTTGGACCTAAACTTGCCTGATAACAACCATCCTGCCCATGCACCACTAGGGCTATTCGATACTGGCAATACCTTTTTATTTTTTCATTATTTTTCATCTTGATAAGATTCGTTATTGGCAATAACATGCTCCATTAAGGCAACTTGTGCCTACCTGTAACTTATAAAGTCCACCTGAACACCATTCAGGCTACCATTACTAGCTATATCCATCCATGCATTATCTCATATGGAAATCAGACATGAAAAGCAATGAACCATCTCGCATTAATCAGTATAAAATTAGGCCGCACGTTCTTGGAAATGTAACAATTTGAATTGTGGATCAAAAGGTATGCATACAACTTTACACCAACGTTAAAACGCCGTTCGTTTGAAAACCGTCCTGCATACCAATCATGCTAATCGTTTCCAACGATACCTAAAATCGACCCTTTTGGGGAGCAATCACCACAGTATGTAACGCTGTATAACCACCATCCTGTGCACCACACAGGCTAACTCATCAATAACCATAATATTAATTCTAAAAAGGTAATAATACGGAAGCATTGCGATAACATCCATCATCGCCTATTACAGCCATTCCACATACCACCGGGGTATCCATTATTGGCAATATCTCCAGAGCCCCGCTCATTGCCTTTAGAAACATACCCTATGGATAAATCCAAGTATAGTAACGCTAAACTTTACCAAATAAACATAAACGATTTACTTCTTCAAATAGTGACCCCTCCGACAACGAACCTTGTCCATTCACGTTGGAAAAACATAAGAAATCTGGTTAACACCCATTCTCTAACCTTTTCCTCTTTAGTACGGTTTACTTTAGATGCCAACAGTTAATTTCAGTTCACTTCCCTGAAAGCGGAAGTTTTTATCATTCGTGCCTCCACGGTCTCGATTGATATACAATTCATACATTGGCATTCCAATAGAACCCTAATAATTTCCACTGAATACCATGCTAAAATCCTTGAAACCACTCTTCTCTTATCAGCCAAAAGGGGTTAGATAAAAACTTGCCGAACATATACATCAGTAATATAAATTAGCCAATTCCCCTCCATTGAAAGCTCTTGTGCTTATGACGCATACATATCCTTACTAATAATCAATATCCACCTTTGTGGCAAAATGAACGCAGAACCATGGCTTTCGTTTAACATTATTCGATGTCGTTTCCATGTGTATCATTTGACCATGCCTGTAAGTAAATTCACACCAATATTGCACTCATGTTAAGCAATTCAATATCCAACCAAGGAACGGAACTAGTCCTGGAATCTATGCTGGGAAATGAGGATTCATATAAATGTAAAACACACCACAACCTTGAAATAAAAACCGTATTAAGAGTATGTATGCCAGAGAAGAGGGACCCACGGCTAGAACCCCCACCCGTATTACGAATATCCCCTCTGCATTGCCACGAGCCTCCATGCTAGCGGCCAAGAAATGCCCGATCAGACGGGGATTTTTTACTTTTATTTTTATTTTTTTATTTTTCATTTTTTATTATCGTAAGTGTAAACCGGGTGCCCACCGACTCCCAGTTCTCATCACCAATTCCAGCAAAAGGTTTCCAAACCGTTCATAATATGACATGCATTACCAACCTCACGGCCTTTGCACTCGCCATGAAGCCACACAGTAATTGCCAACTGACCATAACTAGATGTAAGGGTATGTAATCAGAAATAACTCCTCGTACCTTAGACATGGTTGCTCATTTGCACTCGCTAATACAGAGCTGCCAACCCCAATTGGGAAAAAAAAATCCTATTATTTATTTCTTTTTATCCTATTTTCAAGCCCAAAATCCTATTTGCTTCAAATTTCAAAACATCCAACAGTATAAAGAATCATTCTTACAAGTTTCAAAACTCCTATTTCAATGGGAAAAATCCTATTCAGTGTCATATTCCCCTTAAAAAATTCTATTAAATAGGATAAAATCTTACTAATTGGCAGCTCTGCTAATAGGTTATCACTTTACCATCATTTACAAAAGCTCTAAAGGCGAATATATGAGCCCCAAGGGAGTAAATTCGAGGAGATAACAAGAAATTCTCACAAAGTACCTCCACCAACACCATTGACAATTGGGACCCTTTATTCTATAGCTCCTAAACTCCCCGGCAAATGTCTCCATACTTATATATTTATGGATTAATGAGACCACCTGTGCATATATTATGCTCGGTCTATATGACCTTATTACTGATTCCGTGCACAATTTCGAGCAAAGGCTTCGGGTAACAACTCAAAAACCTTCTAAAGGCCTGAACTATTGTGAATGCTCACCCATAATGCATAACTTATACTTTTACGTGCACTCAACAAGCGTACGTTATTGTAAACAGACCCATACCGTGTCTACACCAATTCTGCACCTCATGGCAGTCCTTGCCTCACCAATCATTCTGAGTTACATGCCTTTTGGAGGGATCTCCTCCTTAAATATCAAGTAATGATTAATCACAATTAATTGCTCTAATTCGAGGACGCCATAACATACTACGTTGGAATGAACTCAAATTCACCATGAATTTTACTTTTCTCTGCTCATGTATAATAGCATATAATGCCCAGCGTTCTCTACTACAAACGCTGCAAAAGGTGTCGCCTAAAGAGGACACTACCTCTGTGGGTTTCTCAACACTAAACCCCATATACTGAGATGCTATTTTGTCCAAAGTTGATGGATTTGCTTGCCAAAGTCGTTGTAGTTCCGGGCGGCAACTTCCATACTCTCAAACTTCTGAATCAACGAGTCTATTCTCTTTCATGTACTCCACAATTAAATCCACTGTAGCCCACCGGCCTCCAGGATATTGAGAAAAGAACTTTTAGTTTTAATGCAGTAGTTCCTTTAAATTGTCGAATGCAGACTCTGGGCTATGGAACGGAGATATTGGTCTGTGGAGCCTAACCGCTTCACCTGGCTTTTATACTGTCCGACCATTGAAGGCTAAAAGGAAGTCTTCAAACTGTCCACCACATCAACCAGATGTTCTCCGGTTACTAGGAAAGTTCCACCAAGCCATTTGTATGCCATTTATGTGAAACACCAGTAGATGGCAGCCCTCGGCGTAAGCGCCGGAGTCTCCGAACCGCGCCATGCGGTTAACCGGCTGGCTCTGTTAAATCAAACAAGAAAAGAAGACCTGGGCAGCATTTGGAATTCTAAAGCATATGACCGCACATGCTTGACATCATATATATTTATCCTCCTCTTCAGGCATTGCCAAACCAAATTTGTTTGCTCCGTCTATGAAAAGCCAACCTTACCCTTCTATTTTTCCAGAATTAAGGCCTCGTCACTCCGAACACGGTCCGGGTCACGGAACGTGCCCGTATCCGGTAGTACGGTGCACAAAAAACGGTGGAAATGAATCGCTCCTGTACTATTCCAATGCTACTGGTCACACCAAACACGGACGTAGCCGTGATAACCGGAACGGTAACCGGAACGGTTTTTATGCGATCGCTCTGGGAGCGATTTGATACGGTTTGGGATACGGTCATTTCCACTTTTGACCAATCACAAGCAAGAAGTTTGATGACGTACGTCGGCTCCACCCCCCTGGCCAGTTTTGCGAGTTGCGTGCGGTGAATTTGTCTATGGGAAATACGTGCTGTAGGATCATCCAAATCTTGCGAAACTTGTCGATGTTGGTGATGAGGCCTAGGCCATAGGGTGATGACGGCCTGTTTTTTTTTTTCATGTAAGTTATACGTCTATATTTCTGACATTTTCTTTTCATTTGCTCAATAATGCTCATTCTCGAGTTTTATATCCGAGCACTGCATTGAACATAATGACTTAATTTGTGTTTGGGAAACTTAGTAGTCACTCTCATTTCCATGGTCGCAGTTTCCATCATGCTCATCACAGAGAGTTTGAGAATTTGTTAGATCTCATGTGAAACCAGTTAAATGGACAGAGTAATTTCAGTTTGTTTGGATCATGCAAGTGGGAAATTAAAGCTTTTAGTCAAAAACATTCCATTAGTTTTCTAATTGTCATCATGCTTGTTTGTGGACTTATGCCATGGAGCTTTTTGATCCCTGAGGTATATATGGACTGATCTGAAGGGAAAACATTATGCCGTATTTGTTCTACTTCTTCCATGGACTTGTAGCAACTTTTCTTCTACTTTTATGTGTGTGTGTCTTTTTTTATATTTTATATAAGTTGTGAAATTTTCAACACAACATAATAAATCAGCATGGTTTGAACAAAATTTTCAGGAAACAGTGTCAGAACAGTTGTTTAAAATCATTAGGTTGTTTAAGATATCAACAGTTATTTGAAACAGATCCACATTATGTTTTACATAAATTTTTTCTAACAACAGTTGGTAGGTTCATGTCTTAACGATTTTTAACAACCGTTCGAACAGCACACACTGTACCTACTTGTTGACGTTTCATCACTCCTTCATATTTCAGCATGTTGTGTACAAATCCCATCTGTAAATCCCATCTGTAATCATCCAGGAGTGACATAACTTTACTGGGAATAGTTAGTAAACAGCCTTTGAATGTTGTCTCTCTTTTCTTTTTCTTTTTTTTTTCTTCTCAATATTTTCAAGGTCAGCCCCTCCCCATTTTTACACTTTTAAAGTGTACATTATGTGTCACTAAAGCACAATCCCTTAAAGCAAAAATGAATGGATAATATCTATATCAAATAATTCCATGAATGCACAATTAAGGTGGATGAATTTAGAGATGGTTCATGCATAAAAATTCGGGGAACATGACACTGCCCACCTTTTTGTAGTCTACTGGTTTTTCTTTAAAAAATAAAAATTGATTTTATTGGAAATTCGGATGGTGTATAGTGTATGATAATTGCATTTTCATTCATGCATATCACATGGTGTTGGTGATTGAAATAATTTTCTGTAACCTTTGCTATTTTTTGTTAATTCGCTAAATTCTTGAAACATTTGTTTTATTTGTTTTACGAAAAAGGTCACCATGAGCTAGGATAAACGAGAATGAAATGAAAATGAAATTGTAGTTAATAGTATTCATTAGAATGTTTTTCTGGGAAAAATCAATACTGGAATGAAAAAAGAAGCTTTATGAGTTATATGAGTTTGCATTATTATACCATGGAGCTTTGTGCATTTAATGCTATTTAAACTGTTTTGACAATCTTGAAATCTTCTTTCATTATTTTTTTTTTCCATTAGGAAGTCGTGGAACAAGATAAATAACTGGCAATGTACACGGACTCCGATTTCAGGTCTGATATCTGGAGAAAGATTTCAACAAAACTAAAGAAATTAGTGGTACACAAATGAATTCTGCGAGTGCTTACATGAATACGAAGGTTTAAGGTTTGTAGAGTGTTTGAATTTTCCAGGCCTAATCTATCCATTGTGTAGGTGATAATCATATATACAAATTTTCAAATATGATCAGAAATGTCATTGTATCAATGTGTTCTATGTCAAGTTAACAATTGACATGGTGATTACCAATTTCTCAAATGTGTACAAATTGATTTTTCTAGGAACTTCTGGGCATCCTGTAGCTTGTTGATAGAATCGCAACATTTTCCTATTAAAACTTAGTGCTGAAACGTAACTGAACTTTAATTGACCGTATATTAGAAACTTAATTGGAAGGATGGACAGTCAACGACACATAATTTGGAGTAGTATGTGCCACCTCTTATATTTCTTTGGGTGACACAAAAACGAAAATCACCT
The DNA here is from genome assembly GCA_029962745.1 of Echinometra lucunter. Taxonomy (NCBI): domain Eukaryota; kingdom Metazoa; phylum Echinodermata; class Echinoidea; order Camarodonta; family Echinometridae; genus Echinometra; species Echinometra lucunter. The sequence goes on from JAPZVO010000802.1 coordinate 24,855, forward strand.
TGCCCCACAGTTCAACACTTGCCAAAATGCTTTTTTTTTCTGTCTCGATTTGAAATGTACATAGTTACTGTATGCTGCATACGGTATTTATATTTCGCTGTAAATTCAGCAGCAGAACCACCCCTGACTTCTGTCGCTTTTTTTCAAACTTGACATACATTGTAGGCGTCCCTCAGATCTATCCCGTAATAAGTAATTTCCTTGATGAGATGACCAAAATTACATTTGCACGCACAAACTGTAAATTTGAGTAACTTTTAAGGGTATCGTGAGTCATCCATTCAGGAAAGCTAATTAATGAAGTGTTCTTTGCATACACTACTATGAAAAGTGAGAAAAGGTTTACATACTAGTCTTTGCTTTGCATTAGTAATGTCTGATACAAGTAAGTGCATAGGATTTTAAATGTAATAAAACACAGTAGAAAGAAGTGAAGTCATGCTATGTACTTTTGCTGTCCAGTTCAGTATATATATATTTTTAAAAAACAAATCGAAGTTATAATTTGTAGGTTTTCTTTTCCAAATGTTTTTTTTTCCTTTTCTTTTTCAAATGTGAGTTATCTAGTGAAAACTGAGGAAGGGTTTACCTACTGACCTTTTTAATGCATTAGTAATAAGCCTATGAATGTCCTTCATGCAAGTAAAAGATGGGGTTATAGAACATAATGAAATATATAAAGAAATTAATCATGTATTTTATTTCTTTGCTATACATTTTTGAAAAATCAAAATCAGAGTTATGAGTAGGCAATTACAGGGTAAAATGTTATTCTGCATGCGTTTGCAAAATCTATCATCAATTTACGATTTCAAGTATGTATACATAAAATTACTGGGCTATATGTGTGCCAAATTTGGCAAAAGTAGGCAGCCAGGATTGAGGGGGCCCCAAGGTTCCTTTTAAAATAACCCAGGAATATTACATGTATTAGGGTATAGAACTTACAA
>JAPZVO010000803.1:0-25798 GCA_029962745.1 Echinometra lucunter
CAACATACAAATGACAGTGACAGTGATCTTGTCTGATTTGATGGCCTGAATTTCTTGTCTCTTGTCAAATTTCTTGAATGCATTTGAGAGTGAACAATCTGATTAAAAGTTTTGAAGATTTAGGGAAATTACCTATGCAACATATTTCTGAGTGGGCAATGGCGGAGGCTAATTCCGACCGTGCAGTCAAGAATTCATCCATTAGAAGTACTTCAAAATTTTCTTTTTATGTCAGGACCTCCCCCTTAAACACAGAATCTAAGAAAAGGCCGGAGTTGACAAACTGCAATTAGACAAAATCTCTCTTTCAGTTTTTAAAGTAACTCTTCTGATAAGGCAGAGAGGCTGGTGTTGGAGCTTAGATGTTCTTTTTGTGAAAAAAACTTGGTGGTGACCTTTAACAGACAATTTAATATATGTGACCATTTACAGGTTAGTGAGTGGATGAAGTATACAGCACTCAGACAGCAAACGAAAGCACAGTTAGCAGAATTCTTCATGGATACACATAAATATCGACAGGCTCTGATCACTCAACAAGAACTGACCATTACTGACATTGTAAATCAGTTTCCCGTACAGGGATATGCCCCAGCTGGGTAACGGTATTTCTGTCTGTAGGATTAAGTTTGATTCATCCAGGATATAGATTCAATATACAATGATGATAATAAATCAAATCTTGTGGACTTTACTTGAAGAGACCACTAACTCAGGCACTGGCTAATGAGCATCCCAGGATAATTAGCTGTGAAATGTTTGTCTCTTCAAGTACGTACAGCAAGATTAGGATTTATTTATCATCATTGTATATTGATTATTTCTTTGTCTAACGACCTTACGACAAACATAGTTTGAATATTGGGGGCCTTAAAGTGCTTTTGCCCGCATGGGTTTAACATAAAAATAATTTATTCTTCTCCTTCTTTCCTTCCGTTCTTTCATCTTTATTGTCTCCTGTGCCTCTCAGTTTTCATCTGATTTTGCCTCAAGGGTGAAAAATGTTCCAGACTTTTTAAAGAGGGGGGGTGCAAAAATTAGGACTGACAGAGTTTTGGCGTTTAGTGGGCAAAGTAGGTGTCCTGAGGGGATGTGCCTCCTCAGAATTAGACAAAATTGTAAGTTTCAAAGTCAGTTCACACGAATTGGTGCATTATCTTTGCTGCAAAAAAATTGAGGGTTCCGCGTCCTCCGCCCCTGGACTCTTGCACCTATCCTTCAATCAATAGTTCACATTCTTGCATTTTGTGATTTACCTGGCTATTAAAAGCATTGATTACTTTATTTTCATTTGAAAAATTCTCAACAGCCAGGTCCTAAATGCTATCTGAATATTTGATGGGGTACATAAATTTAGCTGTGAAAATATTACACCTCAAAGTCGTCGTTTAGTGCTTCAAAAAAAGCACAAAATAATAAAGTTCCTCCATAGACACATTGTACTGGAATTATGCATCTCGGAGACACTAAATTAAATTTTCAGAGATATCTTGATAGTGCATGTGTGACTTCCTTAATTTTTGCATTCTTTGTCGGAATTTCATTCCTCTGAATATAATTAAATAGGCCAGACAGCTTGATTTGAAATTATTTTAAAATTACCTATATATAACCACAAACCTAACCAATGCCTTTAACCCCTACAGTGTAGGGCTGAAAAAGTACTCAATTATACAAGTCACTCTTTGTTTTTCCATCTTCCCCAGATCGGAATCGAGTTTAGTGTACTTTATCCGGACGTGTGTGACAACTTCGTGAAGAAGTGGGGTACATTTTATCGTCCTCGCATCATAGCATTGGCAAAGAGAGACTTCCCAGCAGTTCAGCAGGTTATTGCAGACTTTGAAGAATCTAGTGGAAACGGTAAGTCCTTCCTTAGTAAGTTAATGAGGGAAATCTGTTCTTTACATCATTTTGATATCACACATGGAGGGGAGTTTCTGTGTCTCCACAATTTTTTATCCCGTTTCTGGATCAGCAAGTACTACTTTTTTCTTTGTTTTTTTCCTTTCTTTGCGAGGACTTAAATAATGCAAGTGAAAATTTAATTCACTCACAAACATCCTTGGGGGAATATACAGCAATGGAAATTTGCTCCAAAACAATGTGGAGACGCAGAAACTCTATGCGTGTGCCATGTGTGACTGTCAAAATGGCCATCACAGCTATAGCATTACACATGGGGGTAAAAAAAAAAGAAGATTTTCCTTATAAACTTCCTTGGTCCTTCTTTACTTCAAAACACATGGAGTGCATTGGTTTATGTCAACTCATTTATGCCATGAGACTGGCAGGCAAGGCTGTATTCCAAACTGATCGTAAACATATCATAGATAAGTTGATAGAGAAAAAGGCTGGTGTTTTTTACCTGACGGATGCAAGATGCAACATATGACATGGATATGGCTAACTTTGTTCCACAATATTTGTCCAAAAGGTTTTCATTCAGAGGAAGAAATAAAACAAACAATAATTAGTACAAATAAATTTATCAGATTATTTCTATTTCTTTTAAATTTATGCAGTGGATTTGTGTGGCCTAATTGCTCTCCTCTTCATGCTTCATCGACCAACGTCTCGAAAGAAGGGTAAAGAGATGTCCTGTTCAAGGCCAGCGCACTGATGTATCTCATTCAAAATCTGCCGGTAAGTGTATTTCACACTGAAACAATTAATTCACAGTATACATTGTATATTAACCTCAAAGCTCTGTATTTTGAGCCTATTTGGGTGATCAGAAGATAATAATTACTGGCTGAAAGTAAAATTTTTGTAATTTTCAATGATTGAAATATGTAGAAAATTGTGAGGGTATAGCATCACCTTACTCATCTGATTATTCAATTTGGACTATTCAAGAAATGTTTTAACCCTAAATAGAGGGGGGGGGGGGCGATAAATCGGTAACGCAAGAATATCGCGCTGCGACGTTTCATGACTTTTTTCTTTCAAGCCTTGTGAAACTTTTTAGGCCAAATTTGCGATATCGGGGTACACTGTTCAGAAGTTACGCAATATTTTGTAAATGCATGTCAAACCCAAAAACTGCTCAAAAACGTCATTTCATGTACAAATCAAATGCAAATTTTGTTTCTAGCCAAAATTCATAAATATGATTTTAACTAATGGGTATTCAATAAAAATCCAGGAGGAGTATCTAGACCCAAAATTAGCAGTTTTGAACCTTTATTTACAGATTTATGGCCAATTTAATAATTTCAAGCACAAATTAGCATAATTAATTAATCAATCAATCTGAATAATTCTTGAATAATTACCTCTTCAGTTTTGTAGATTACGTTGATTGTGACGCGCGTGCCAATTCTTGTCGCAATCGCGCGGCCAATGGCCGAGATCTTGGGAGGGGGGGGGGGGCTTTTAGGCCCCCCTCAAGTCTTTTGAGTTGTCAAAATACCCCAGTCTTTGCAGGGTTAAAAGATATTGGAAAATTCAAAATGGCAAAAGTTAAAAATTCTTCTGTATCCCTTATCCAAATTTTCATAATTTTTGCACCACTTTGCTGGAAATTCGTTCTCTTTCTTAAATTAAGAATAAATTTTGGTCTGGATTTCCCCTTTGAGGAAATTTATGCTTCATGCATAATTATTTTAGACAGTTCAGGTAAAAAAAAAAAATTATGTAGAAGGAAGTGGTATTGTATGACATATCGCCTTTTCACCTTTATTGTGTTATTGTTGTTAAGGCTGGAACTGATGTGGAAGCTGCAGTAAAGGGCAAGGAGTCCATATATCAGCAGCCGTTTTTGTTCAGCCTGGGGGAAGAGAAGAAGCCAAGTCAGTTCTTCTTGGTTGCCGACAAAATTCCCATCCCAGCAGCAGCAACCACAGTCGAAAGTTTTGATGTTCTGTTCAAGTCTCACTTTGCTTTCAAAGTAGAGTATGCTGCCACATTGATGCCATTTTATACTTTCATGGCGGCATTTATCTATGAGGTATTGCCACCATCCCAGGTAGCTGCTAGTGTTAGATCATTTGCAGCAAACATAAGAAATATGGAAGAGATCTGAAAAAAAAAAAAAACTTGGCATGTGCTAAACAAAACATGACCACGCGTCATGAGGTCGCCTACTTCTGCGTTATGGTCATTTATGTTTACATTACCTCTTGAGCTTTGAACGTTCATATCTCATTAAGTACACAACCTATGACAGTTAAAGTTTTTTATGCCTCCGCCCCGAAGGGTGTTGGAGGCATTATGTTTTCGTCCGTCCGTCCATCCGTCCGTCTGCCATCCATACGAAATTCTTGTTACCGCGATATCTCAAGAACTCCTTGATGGATTGTGATCAAACTTGGCTCAAAGGTAGCCCATGATGTGGAGATGTGCCATAGAGCTATATAATAAACTAGAGCACAACTCGCAGTAGGCTCCCATGCTGTGGCTCAGTGAGCGCATGGAGCGTTCCATAAATTCGATACTACACACTGATTGTGTTGGTGTTTTTCCAATTTTGTTGTGGTAATTGTTTCAAAAATGTGAAATTTACATTGTCATTGGAACATGTTTTACTTGAACTGTAAGTGTTGTAAACATAGATATTACTGAAATGTGGCAGTAAATTGAAATTGATCCAGTAGTAAAAATGAAGTGCATGTAATATGTGATCTATTGGTATATAATCCAAAATGATGCAAACTTAGAAAGCAAAATAATTGACTCAATCTCTTATTTATATTTAACACACTGGTTGTGATGATGTTTTTCAAATTTTGCTGTGTTGTTTCAATACTGAACTTAAAATTGTTCTTTCTGGGAACAGTTTCACTTGTGTTTTGCAAGCACTTTGTTTTGTGATAATATATGTCGCTAAAATATGGCAGTAAATTGAATTAAAATGGATGCATTTTATAGTTATTGTGAATATAGAATGCCCTAGACCTCTCTATATATGCATTTTTGATTGAAAATTTGTAGCACACATGAATCGGGTTAAGGTCCATGGCTATGCCATGGCATTGAGTAAAGACAAAGTGCCTTTGACCTATATTGGATTGTTAAGCATTTCTTTTTTTTGCAACATTTGTCTTTATTAATTTGCCATCAACAAATTGGTAGTGCCATTTAGTCATATTGACTCAGGTATGATTTTTAAAAAAAAATTCTGTTGATATCATATCACATACGTGAGTCATAACTTTTTTACATAGGGGCTGTGGAGTTTTTTTAATAAATAACTGCGACTACTAAATAATTTGCGGCCGCTTGCAAATATAAAAAAAAAAAATTACAGGGATTATTGTTTTATTTACCCAAATTCAAACCGAAACCCCCATATGGAGACACTGGTTAAAGAAGTAAAAAAGAGAAATTTTTCACTCTTTTCAGAGGCTGTTGTATTTCAGTTCTGCTAACATGGTGACGACAAGCTCGATTAGTCAATCCTACTTTTTATCGCCAACTGATTTCTTAATTTTGTGATAAATATACGAATATGTTTATATTTATATATGTCATAATTTTTTGTTATTTTTTCTCTTCTTTTTTTTAGACCTCTTTACCTTTTTTATTTCAGAAGAATTACTTAAAAGAAGAAAATCAAAAGTACGCTGCCAGTCGGCAATTTTGAGTACGTGCACGAAGCACATATGACGAAGAATGGGTATAAGCCTTTGATCAGGGTGACAGTGATTTGCTGTATCGATCTCTCAGATATTTTTTATCGTAGAAAATGCATCTGATTAAGGGAAAGTCCAGAATTGATACGTCTATCTTGCTCCAAAGTTTCTAAGAGGAAGTTTCTGTACTTTTTTCCAATAAAAAATGTATGCCAGGGGATCAGCAAAGCAAAACACCGTCGAATTGATCAAAGGCTAATGGCCATTCTTCGTCATGTGGCTTTTGTTTGTTCTTTGTTGCACATGCTCAAAATTGCCGATTGGCAGCATACTCCTATTTTCTTCTTTTCAATTCTTTTCCGAAAATCTGAAATAAAAAAGGGCCTTTTAAAAGCCTTTTTTGGGCTAGCATGAGATTGTTTTGTCGTTGTTTCAAAAAAGTTTTTTGAACCCCCGACAAAACCATCTCATGTTCGCACAAGCATGAACAAATTTTTTTTTTAATTGAATTGGAAAGATAAGATATCAGAGAATCTATAAACATCAGAATATAGACATTATAATTTGGAACAAAATTTGGATAGACTTTTTCAAAATTATCCCGTTTTTATTGACTCAATCTGTAATTTATATTTGACACACTGGTTGTGTTTTTTTTTTTCTCCAAATTTTGCTGTGTTGTTTCAATACTGAATTTTACATTATTCTTTCTTAGGACACTTTTCATTTGAAATTTAAGCACTTTCTTTGTGATGATATATGTCCCTTAAATGTGGCAGTAAATTGAATTTAAATGCATGCATTGTAAAGTTACAGTGAATGTATAATGCCCTCTTAATATTAGGCTTAAAAAACATATTTCAAAGCTTGTGAAATTTTTTTTCCATCTGACGTGGAATATGATTTTTTTTTTTTTTTTTTTTTTGCTTACCCTGCAAAAAATCAACTGAGTTCCCCCTCCTTACACATCTGTTACCAAAAGTGATTGAGAAGCTTTTTTTGTAATTTTCGAAACCACATAGCATTTCACTTTTTTTTTTCTTTTAAAATGAAATAGAAAAATACCAAAGAATAAATAAAAGTCTGACTTTTGCAAAATCAAATGCTTGCTGCATCTTCGAGACATGATTTTTTAAAAGCCTTATAGCACGCATTTTTATATTAAAAAAGTCCTGCAAAAAAATTAAAATAAAAAAATTTCTGAGTAAAATGATCAATTGAGGTTATCACATTTGTGGTTCCTGCTCAATAACACAGTGCCGGCTTTATAATGAAAATTTACATGAATCATCTTTAGGAATTACTGACCTAAAGTTGGTCAATCTATATGATGTAAAGCATCTATCAGGGCACATATTACTGCAACACAAATGTGAGAGCTAGATGATTATGTTTTTTGTTTTTTTTTAATAGATAAGTTGGATCGATGCATGCCGTGTTTATACACTTTTCATATGAGATCAACCTTACACCTTATTACCGTAATAAACATGGTCGCGATTTCTGCATTTGACAATTGCAATTATTATATTATATATGAATGTCATTTAATGTATTTGTTATATGGAGTTGCAATCAAATAAATTAATGTTTGCCTGAATAAATTGCACATTTTGAATCTATGTCGTCGTTTTTTCCAGTCCCACTTTCTCTGAAAATATAAGTCTCCAAAAGATTTATCTGTTATTAAAACCTTAAAAGATTTAAAGGTTAAACTGAAAAGACTTAGATTTTAATTCTAAGAGACCAATTACGATGTATACAACACGTCATTGTATAAAATGTACCCAATGCACGTATCGGCACCAGGGATGCCACTTTTCAGGCAAAAGCCTGAATTCAGGCCCTGGCAGTTTGTTTTCAGGCCATAGAAATGATCTTTTTGTGTAGGGAAATGGCTCATTCTAGGTGATTTTCAGGCCTTCTGATCAATTCTTACTGGCATCCCTGATCGGCACCCCCCCCCCCCCCCCCCCCCCCCGAGGTCACGCCATGACCTCCCATCGGATGAGGTGAGGGCGAAAAAAATTTCCATTCCCACGCGCATCCATAACCGTATGTTTGCGCTCCGAATGCAAAAGTGGCGCGCGTTCGATTACGCGCCACCAAAAAGCGCGCCTTTCCAGGACGCGCCAAATCCCATGGGAGATGTGAACAATCTTATTGTTTCGTCATAATGGTCTGCAAAAGCCAGACACAAAACACAAACAGGGTATCAGGCGTGCATAAATCTTTGTGAAATCGTTATGCAACTCTTTGAAATTTATTATTTACAATTTAAAAGTATGCAAATAGAAACTCCAGGTGTTAGTGAGATGGGACTGAAGTACATGTAATACAATCATTGGATAATGTGAAAACTCTCAATTGTAGATTTTTTTTTTTACTTGGTCTAAACAAAATATTGCACTTTTTTTATTTCAATAGTAAATAGTAAATAGCCCGACTTTGGTAAAATTGAAAATCTTATAACAATTCATTGCATTATTTCATGATTATGAATGAAGCAACATTTCGAAAACCTTGCCAAATACAGTTTACAGGGTAGAATAAAGCTGATGCGACCAATGGATTTTACATTTAATGTTAATAATCAAAAAGTGTCATGTCTTGTTACACCTTGTAAAAAGACGATCGCCTGAAGCTCGAGAAATACAGAGCTGCAAGGGCTACACATGGTTATGGACAGTGGCGGCACCAGGATTGTTAAAGTGGGGAGGGGGGCAAATCGAGGGCAAAAGAAAATTTTGGGGGGCAGGGGCAGTCATTTTTTTTTTTTTTTTTTTTTTTTTTTTGCGTGTATGGAAAAATCGAGCGTGAATCGAGTTTTAGTCGCCGGCGTAAATCCACTTTGAGGAGTGTGGGGGGGGGGGGGGATAATCGACATTTTGGACTATATTTTTTTTTTCCTCTTACACACATTTTAATATCAATTTTGCGAGCTAGCGGAGCGAGTGAACAAAAAAAATAACCGCTTTTTTAGTTTTTAATCACATTTTCGAATAAATATTCTGAAATATGACGAGTGAGTGAAGCAAGCGAGCCAAAAATAAACCCTTTTTTGGTTTTCAATCGAAGTTTTGAATAGCGGAAAATGGTATTTTAGAGCACTTCACAGCTTGAATATGATGCTTGTGAAGCGAGCGAACAGAAAATAACCGCTTTTTGTGGTTTTAAATTGCAATTTTGAATAAATATTCTGAAATAAGATGAGAGAGCGAAGCAAGCGAGCCAAAAATGGCTACTTTTCTTGTTTTTGATCGCATTTTAGAAAAGAAATTTTAAAATATGACGAGCGAGCGAAGAGAGCGAGCTAAAAATAACCACTTTTTTGGTTTTCAGTCTAAGTTTTGAAGAGCGGAAAATGGTATTTTAGAGCACTTCACAGCTTGAATATGGTGCTTATGACAACATCTACCTATTTACAAATTACTGTATAATTTTTCTTTTCAGTCCTCAAAATTTCTGGGGGAGCAACTGGGGGAGGGGCAAAGCTTCTGACGGGGGGGGGGGGGGGGGCTAATGCTGCCACTGGTTATGGAGAACGCACGGTACTCAATTTGACTGAAATCTTGCCCAGACCCACCATCGCAATAGTGTCGAGTTATATCTCCGTCGATAATACTCGATTCATTTATTGACTGGTAAGAGAATGGAGAAGGGATATCACTTCATAATGCTTTATAATAATTCAACCACTTCCTAACGTTTACCAAAACTTATCGCCTTGCTTTATAAGCTTACTTAATTTAGTTTTGACCAAAAAAAAAAAAGAAACCAGAACAAAACTTAGAAAAAAATTCTAATACAGTGGTATAAAGCGACAAAATAAATCTCACAATGCAACAACAACAACAAAGACAAGATCAAATTTAATCACTCTGCCATGTCATATTATGAAGCCGTTTTGATGACTTACCGTGCTGAGCTCTGTATATGGTAAACGACAGACCTCTTCTTGAAAATTTGAAATAAACAAAAGCTTCAAATAATAAGTCAAAGTCCGGAAAGAGCTAAAGACAAAGTGAAGCTCACGGATGACGAATCCACAGTTATACCACTCCCAACATCATGTATGCCGACTTAGTACGCAGAACCATCCCTAAAAATGAAAACATCTGATCTGATTGGCCAAAGGACTTCTTTTTTTACTAAACAGCACTAATCTCAACCCTAGTAAAGTTAACCCAAAACACTGTGCTCAGAGTCTAACACCATGGATCATGGGCGGGGACTGATTGCACTGAAACATCCAGAAATGGGAAAAAGTATCGCTGATTGGCCAAATCTGATCAAGCTCCTCTGTCGAACGGTAGAATTTCCATGGGCCAATGCATTTCACTGAACGACATCATCAGGATCATAACAGGGAAGTATGAGTTAAAGTGCAAAACCTTTATGTCGGGGTCGCAACGTTGCAGACAATAACCATTTTCCATTTCATTTACCTTGTTCAACTGCAAAGACAAAAAAACACACATACACATACACACAAACAAAAAAAATCGTGGAGGGCCCCGAGTGAATACAATGTATGGAATTCATACAGGAATATGAACAGTAATATATTGCAGTAGCATGACATGCAATAATCTGATAACAGGCTACGTACATGAATTGAATTGTATTTATTGAACGTCATTGATATTTATCAATATTCTGTTCTGACATATAACATGTATTATATTGCATATGAAGGAACGTGCTTTCATATATGCAAGAAAAAGGAAGTTAGTGATAAATATGGAGGCGTAATTCATACAAAAGAGAAATTAGGAGGTGAAAGTTTGAACAATCTGTTCAAGTTGTGCATTTTGAAAGTTTAAGTAAATCCCTATCATGGGGATCTTTAAAGTTGGCAACTTCGCCGACATCTGTGATGTCATCGTAGCCAACTCTGCATGTATTTTGTACATAATTTTTCGAGGAAAAAAAAATATATATGAAGTTGTAAGTCAGGAATCAACATTATTGTTCCCCCAAATACATGCAGAATTGATGTAGCCGTGTTATACTAAAAAAAGTGTCATCCAAAATATGTCTGCTTTTTTCGGGAACTAAAATAATTGAGAGATGTCCACGATTTCATCACAAATGCTGGTGGAGTTACCAACTTAATGGATTCCCTTAATAAATGATTTACTTAAATTTTCGAAATTCACACTCTTGAACAGATCGAATTTGCTCAAACTTTCACGGTTTACTCTTTCTTATTCGTTTTCATTTACTGCAAGCACACTGATGTTTGGGTTGCATTCTCCTTTAACACTATTTTAACTGGGCTTTTCAGACCACGAATTTACTGAGGAGGGTGCGGGAAATTTGAGCCCCACCCCCAATTCAGATCGCAAAAGGTCAGATCGCGCAAAATTTGCACATACGTTAAGACAGGTGTAAAAAGAGTCGTTACGCATTTTTTCACCGTTTTTTTTTCTTTGTAGTTCATTATTGTCAATTATGCAAATGCCCATTTTTAAAATTTTCATCACCATTTCCCTCAAACAAGGCAAATTGATGCCAATTTTTTCGCAGAAATTTTGTGGAAAACATTTCAAACATTAAAGTATACAAACATTCGTCAAACTTTCATTTATTCTTTGTTATTTTTAAAATTTCTTTTGTATTTTATTTTTTTATGTATTTTATTTTTTTATGATTGCATGTGCCCAAGAATTTAATTTTGATACATTGCATTCGAAAAATATATGATTCATATGGCTAAGGAGATGAAAAATGTGCCGTGACCTCAAGTCATATTTTCATAAACTTTGGTACTAAAAGATGCGCGAGGCTTCAAAGAGAAAAAAAAAATCATCTAGCGGCGTGTCGCATATAAAGGGGGTTGCGCAGCAATCGAAAAATTTCGTACGGGGAGGGGGAGTCAAATTCCCCCCTTCCCCCCACCAGTTAAGATAATGTTAATATCCTTCAGGTTTGTAATAGGTATTACTCATAGCCATATTTCATCTCATTGTTAGAAATCTATTTGCTACACCAAATGGTAATGTTTAGCCAGAAAGAATGTTCTGAAATGTTTATTCAAAAGACATAGTGGGCCCCTTAAAAATAAAATGTGTGCACTTTTATTTAGGCACCTTATCAAAAGTCAGAGCCAATTTGGGACTCGGCTTAATAGCGCATTTTCCGGTCACCGTCTCTTCACCTCTTATCCTCCAAATTCTCCACAGATGAAACGAGGGAGGATCGGAAAAGCCGATGTGTGAAAGAACGGTCGCGGAGAAGACGATCAAAGACGCGGGACGAGACTTTTGATAAGCGGCCTTAAAAATAAGTTTTTGCCATCGATTTCAGAAGCCTATAAAATAGTTTTCCTTTTTTTCCTTGATAAGTATACGCATACATTAATATGTTTTTAAATACCATTTTAACAAAATATTCTAACCATTACATTCATGGTTACCTCCTAGCAAGACCGTTGCCATGAAAACACATGGTTTCGCGATTATAATGATATTCCCATTTCAAATAGCATGAAAACATGATGAAAGCAAACAGATTTTCATTGGAAGTAAAAAACATGTCACTCAGCAAATTTGATTTATTATGGTCGTGGCACAGCATGCCGTTTTGCTAAAGCAATAGAATTCTCGCTACCCCTAATAGGAACAAAAATCTCATAATGCGCGAGACGAGATAATTTTTACTCCGTCGGGTCGTCATCACCACTTCCGGTTCAGAGTCATGCTCGCGCGAGGTTCGCGATACTTAGTTTCGAATCATGAGCCCAGCACTGTGCAGCCTCACAAAAGAAGACCATCGTAACTGATAATCAACAGACGTAATAATACTAATAAACAATCAACGAAATGTTCAAATAAACATTAAAATCTTTGCGACGGCAGGAGAGTGTAGCTATGTAGCGAGTTCGAGCAGACGATATATGCATGTGCGACGATCGGCGTGCGGCGCGCGGCTTCCAAACAGGAAGTTGTAATACCGAAAAGCTATCCCATAGTGCAATGCGCGTTACAGGGATTTTTCCCGGATCTCGGCGAAAGCGCTATTTGGGGTAGTGAGAATTGCAACAAAATTGGTCTCATCTGAAAGAGAATTAAATTCCCTACAATTTGATGCCATTTGTGAGTAATGTCAAAGTAATTCGGTCCAGATATTTAGTCAAAAAATGTGTTTTTTGAGATTTTTTCCCCAAAACTGAAAATTTGCAAAATGCATGATTTAGCATAAATCAAGAAAAAAATTAAGAATTGTCTTGAAACCTTCCAGAAAACTTTCTTGATATTCAATAATCATCTGTGGAAAATTAGAAAGCGATCCCATTCTCCGTTCTAAACTTATAATGTCTCAAACTTGAAAACTCATATTTCATAAATTTCTCTTCTTGCATATGCATGTGTTATATTCCCATAGACTATAATGCATTAACATGCATGTACCCTGTACAAAAGTGCAGACGTGGATTTTCGCTCTACAAACCAAGAAGGCCATGCTTATATTTGTGCTTATTGACATGTTTGTAACTAAACTTGGATGATAGATGCCTTACACAAACTCCAGTGTTATTGGGGAGTCAAAGGTCACATATGTAGGTCAAAGGTCAAATGAGGTCAAATGTTAACATTTTCCGTGCATATTTCTACTGGGGTTGGTAACTTTAGAACCATAAGTCCATTTGTAACCAAACTTGGATAGTAGATGCCTTTCAGGGACATAACTGGTATTTGAGGGTCAAAGGTCATGTATGTAGGTCAAAGGTCAAATTCTAACATATTCATGCATATTTCTACTGGGGTTGGTAAGTTTAGAACCATAAGTCCATTTATAACAAAACTTGAATGATAATTACCCTTTAAGGACCTCATTGTTATTTGGGGTCAAAGGTCATGGGTGCAGGTCAAAGGTCAAAGGAGGTCAAATGTTAAAAATTTCCTGCAATTTTCTGTTGGGGTTGGTAGCTTTAGAACGGTGACTCCAAACTTGGATGGTAGATGCCCTACACAGGGTGGCCCAGAAAGAACGGAAAACCTGTGATCCTTAATTTCAGCGAGATTAATATTATAATGTGATAATTTTTCATTTGGTTTGTAAGACAATTTTCTTTGAAAACGACAGTGATATTACATTTAATATTCCCAGGACTTATTGTAGACAACCACTAGGAAAACGGCATTTTCAAGAGTTTTCTCCCGTTTCTCCTTGATCGTACCATTTACTGGTTCAGTTCACCTGCATGGTGTCCCACACCGTGTTTGAGTCCCTTGGTTTTAATACTTATTAGAATAAAAACTAGAAACACTGGGATTGTGTCAAAGAATGCATTAGCCTCGATCCCACTTTGAGTTATGGATAATTGTATCCTGAACTTTATTGATAAAATGATAAAGCAAAAATGGTAGGTATCAATACAGTAGGAACTTATTTGGGATTCCCCACGTGTCTGCATATACTGAATCGCTGTAAAACAAATATCTACATGCTGAGATGTCTGGAAATAGTATAAGGTACCTCTGAACCATACAAATACATCATATTATTGATATATTCATCCTTTCCTTGAGATAAAAGCTTTTATCTTCATTGGCAACTTGGGTACTTAACATATAAAGAAGGTTAATGGGAGAAATTCATGATTTGTAAACAAATTTGTTTACAAATCAAGTATTCACCTAGTGAAATTTTCAGCTCCCTGAAAAAAATTAGAATAAGATTACAAAACATATGAGAAAGTCCTTAAAATTGTAGAATGCTGCGTCTACACTTTTTAATTGCCTGTTGCCATTAATATTATGTACAATTTATTAAAAGCACCAAAATTTCAAAAACAGAAAGGTTACAAAACAGTCCTTTTTGCCGTTTCCGATTGCTACACGAATAAGAGACAGTGCAAAGGTACAATGTTGTATGTATTTGTATTTTAATTCTGTTTTGTATTAATTGGTCCACTTTCTTCTGTTGATATTTGTATGCATACACACCGTTAATTTTATGTATTTTTATGGATTTAATGGATTGACTTTTTATGCCGCTGTTAAAATCAACTTAAAGTTAGCTGTCTAATTGAAATTTAGATGTATATAATTATGCTGAATAATAAACTGTAATATACAAATAATGAGTGTTTAACCAATGAGAAATTAGACATTTTTTTATTACTAATCATGCTTATGATAGCTTATTATCTTGTGAAATCATTTTGTACTAATTTATATTCAATTTATATAATACAATAACCACAACTGCACCGGATAAATCAAAGAACAACTTCCAATGAGTTGAAAACATAATTTAATGGCACTAGAATATTTAAAGTGTTCTTTGAAAGAGTGCTCTCGCTGCTATTTTACCATATTTATAGAGCTATTATTTCTTTCCATTAAACGTGACATGTGTAATGTGTAATTTCAAAGAATATAACACATTCAAAATTGTATAGCCATTATACATTGGCTGCGAAGCAAGATGATAAGGACCATTTCATCTATCTATCATATATCTATTTACATAATGATATTGAAACCTTTCCATCCCGGCGCTTTCTGACCCTACTCTCACTTTCACTAATTTCAGGGGGGGGGGGTATGTAGAAAAACAATATTTTCCCA
Organism: Echinometra lucunter; assembly: GCA_029962745.1. Classification (NCBI taxonomy): domain Eukaryota; kingdom Metazoa; phylum Echinodermata; class Echinoidea; order Camarodonta; family Echinometridae; genus Echinometra; species Echinometra lucunter. The sequence goes on from JAPZVO010000803.1 coordinate 15,158, forward strand.
CTAAATATAGAATAAATTGCATGGTAAATCAACACCCCCTCATGAAGGACATTTAGTTGTAAAAAAAAAAAAAAATCTTTTCATCTGAGACCTATTTAATTCCAATTTGAAGTTTCTAACAATTTTTATGATCTTAATATATTTTCTGCTTATGGCTCCCTGCTTATACGTGGAAGAGTCACAATGATTATGTCAACAACAAAATGAAAAGTTGTGAAGAACATATGTACATGTATCTCATGCAAAGTTTGCATCCATATATTCACTATCAAATGATATAAACCTACAACCCATGCCCCATAACATGTGGAATTGAGGTCCCTATATAGGGCATCTACCATCTAAGTTTGGAGTCATCGTTCTAAAGTTATCAACCCCAATAGAAAATTGCAGGAAAGTTTTAACATTTGTCCTCCTTTGACCTTTGACCCCCCAAATAATAATGAGGTCCTTAAAGGGTAATTACCATTCAAGTTTTGTTATAAATGGACTTATGGTTCTAAACTTACCAACCCCAGTAGAAATATGCATGAATATGTTAGAATTTGACCTTTGACCTACATACATGACCTTTGACCCTCAAATACCAGTTATGTCGCTGAAAGGCATCTACTATCCATGTTTGGTTACAAATGGACTTATGGTTCTAAAGTTACCAACCCCAGAAGAAATATGCACGGAAAATGTTAACATTTGACCTCATTTGACCTTTGACCTACATATGTGACCTTTGACTCCCCAATAACACTGGAGTTTGTGTAAGGCATCTATCATCCAAGTTTAGTTACAAACATGTCAATAAGCACAAATATAAGCATGGCCTTCTTGGTTTGTAGAGCGAAAATCCACGTCTGCACTTTTGTACAGGGTACATGCATGTTAATGCATTATAGTCTATGGGAATATAACACATGCATATGCAAGAAGAGAAATTTATGAAATATGAGTTTTCAAGTTTGAGGCATTATAACTTTAGAACGGAGAATGGGATCGCTTTCTAATTTTCCACAGATGATTACTGAATATCAAGAAAGTTTTTTGGAAGGTTTCAAGACAATTCTTAATTTTTTTCTTGATTTATGCTAAATCATGCATTTTGCAAATTTTCAGTTTTGGGGAAAAAATCTAAAAAAACACATTTTTTTACTAAATATCTGGACCGAATTGCTTTAACATTACTCACAAATGGCATCAAATTGTAGGGAATTTAATTTTCTTTCAGATGAGACCAATTTTGTTGCAATTGGATGTTTCTATTGAATTTTATCTTGAAAAATTCAAATTCCGTCCAAATGGCGGCCATTTTGGACGCCATCTTGGATTTGGAAGCTTTCGCTACTATTTTTTGGAGGTAGACCTCTTGAATATTGTGTGTTATGCTTTAAGCTTGAAAATGAGCATGGTCTACTTAGTTTGTACAGACGGTGGAACGAACTCAAAAAATAAGCTAGATATTTGACTTTGGCCCTTCGCTTATTACCTCAAATGCTTACTACCAGCCAGAAGCCCTTAGCCGCCCCACCCCAACAAAGGTACAGAAATCATACATCGCCTCCTCGCTTTTCGAATATGTACATCTCCCTGGCCCTAATTGAGGGTATTCAGGCATTATTTTGCCAAAATAAACTCCGGGATTAGGTCTCTCTCTCTCTCCCTCTCTCTTTATGCCTGTACGAGTTGTCAATTTCCATACATTCCAGATCAGCAAATCGAAGAGATTCATTTTCATGTCCCAAACCTCAGCATGAATTGGGGAGTTATACTGCCATTATTTTCATCATTTCACTTCATATTTCATAGAATTCCTTACTCAAGTAAAGTTATTTTGTTCAAACCATCATCAGAAATCAGAACCTGAAAGTGGTCTGCATTATATGTTACAAATCCCATTGACGCTGCCTATTTGTTCCTGTAATGTTTTTTTTTTTCCTCTCTCTCTCTCTATTGTCCTCACGTTCAGCGACTAAATAATTTGTTATTGTACGCAAAATCCACTGGATTAATTTAATTTTATTTTATTTGCATTTCCCTGCACCACATTCCAGAGAATCACGACGCGCTACCTTTGACAAAAGACAAATACAGTAACGTGAATCGAACGACACAAACATTGTTGGTTACGAAACATTTTAAGATGGAGTGGGCTAATCATCCCCAATTTCAGATCAAAATAATTACAATAATAATAATAATAATAATAATAATAACAATAATAACAATAATAATACTAATAATAATGATAATAATAACAATAACAATAATAATAATAATAATAATAATAATGATAATAACACTAATAATATCAATAAAACCAGCTCGGTAATTTGTATTGACATAACCTTTTGATACCTGTTTGTTTTGTTTGTTTGTTTTGTTTTGATGGCATTTTAAACAAAGTAAGTGTCTATAAGAATGAAAATGTCTAAGTTCTAAATTCAACTACATTTTAAAGAGTGTACTACTTTTTAAATCCATAATACCCTATAATAACACTAGCCAATTGCCATAACATCTCTCTATCTCATTCAACCCATTTTTTTTTCTCTCTCTCTCTCTCTTTAATTTTGTTTCTGTCTCAAGTTCGATCCCTGAACTGTGCTCTGATCTTTGGTCATGATATTTTGCCTCCTTAACCTAAGCCATATTCCCTTTGTCATTACGCATGTTTGCGTTTTAGGGCCATGATAACAATGTATTTCCTACAAAGCAGCATTCACCCACACACTAGAGGGATAAAGTTTTTTCAGTGTTTTCCTTTCTAAACCAGTGAGAAGCAGATGGTTCTGTATCGCAACAAATTTTGTTGCGTTATTTCATGTGATGGCATTAATGAGAAATTATTCTATAATTCGTGTTTGAAGCTAACTGAGGAAAAAAAGATAACTAATCATTTTCACCCCAACCAGAACTTTGTTTTCTCTACAAGCATGACAAGCTTCAAGCACATTTCTCACAGCTCATGCAATGGAAAGCATGCGTCTTGGTGTATCCACTGTGATCTTCGCCATCAACGAATTGTGTGAAACGAAATTGAGTGGTTTTAGTTGTTTCATTTTATTCGTTTCGCTTTTTCATATCAAGAATGAACTTTTTGCAGTTTAACCTAGGTATTGAGCAGAAGATCGTGGATGTTTGTCACCCCTCAAATTCCTCTTGATTAGTTATATTGTCATAATGCATGTTTGCGTGTTACGATCTTGCTTCCATGAGTGATGAGTGATAACAATGTATTCCCCAGAAAGTAGCGTTTACCTGCATACTAGTGCGGTGTAGTTGTTTTTCAGTTCCTCGTCTCTATTGAGCAGTTGAGAATACAACGTGTCCCCCCCCCCCCCAAAAAAAAAAAAAAAAAAAAAAATTGTCCCTCTGATTGAGTGATAAATTAATTATAAAACATAATATTGTTCCCTATTTGATGTTCATATCTTGAAAGCCAATTTAATCTAGTACCTCATGAGAAAATTTCATTGGCCTCCCATCATCGGTTTCGAACAGAGAGTCTATATGTAACAGCAGTGCATTTCAGCCCATTCCAAGTTTGCAGTGCTACAGTTTCTGGACTGTCTTTATGTATTCAATCAACTGTAGTGCTTGTGCATTCTCTGCTCCATTTTATTTTAAAGTTTTGTTTCACAGAGAACATTAATTTTTTCAGATTTTTGGACTGTCATCATCAATGGTGTCTAGGAGCTAAAGCAGATTTGTTAAGACAAGAAAGAAAAATGTATCTGAACAGGTGTTTTGAGCTCGTGCAAGTTCAGAACTTACGGAATTAACATAAAAATGATACCACATAAATCAAAAGAAAGTTTGTATTGAGATAATTAGGATTTACCAATAGGTAAGCCCCACGGACTGCTTGCTCCTCCCTTTCAGCATTTGGATCAAACCTATTGCAGATTAGATTTACTTCATTTTATTTTATTTGCATTTCCTTGCACCAAATTTAAAAAAAAATCGCTAACGTCTTATGGTTGAAAAAAAATTATATTTAATAACGTGAATCAAACGAAACAAATATTTTTGGTTACGGAACGTTTTCAAGGTGGAGTGGAACAAGTATTCTCAATTTCAGATCTAAAAAAGAAATGAAACCGTCTCGGTCCTTGGTATTGACATATTTTGATTCTTGATTTTTTTTTCTTGTTTCTTGCTGTTTGTTTTTATTTTGACATTTCAAAGACGGTAAGTCTCTAAAAGAAGGAAAATTAAATTCAATCACAACAGTCACATCCATGGAAAACATTGCATGCCCAAGTATGTTGAGTAAGCTACGTTATCTACTACCTCTGAAAACCTTTTTTTTTTACTTTGTACAATGCCTTTGTCTTGCCCTATTGGTGCACATATGGTGCAATCCTTCGGAATAAATGTGCAATGTGTCGCAAAAATTCGAAAAGGTACCTTTTCCGTTGTAATATCAACGAGAGGGTGCAACCTTGCACCTTTTGTCAGTCTCTTTTTTAATTTGTTGTCCTTTAAGATAATTACATAAGTTTGTCATTAAATCTGATATTTGATCGCTTATATTATAACATAGTTCTGCAGTAACATGTTCGTCTAAAGCTTTTTAGTCTCATGAACTGTAATTTTGAGGACAAGTTGGAACGTTAGAGGGGAGGAGTATATCACCATTCCCCGTCACTGGCCAATGAATGCAAAATACAAATTTCATTAAAACGACATTTTAAGCTCTATTTTTTATTTTAATGAAATCATTTGATTCATGAATCGAAATTTAATAAATATAAAGAATTGAAAATGCCGTATTATTAGTAGTACTGCTGTAATACTTGCGTTATGATTGGCCGATCAAACCGCTAAAAGTCAACACTCATAAAGCCGCATGTGCACGCACGATATTCAAATCAAATTCAGCCGTCACGATATCCTTTCTCGGGTGAGCTTTCCGCGTCAACTGTAAGCGTAAAATATGTTTTATGTATTTATTTATTTTTTTAAACTCCCCCCTCCCTGCACCCTCCCATCTAGGGAGTGATTCACACGCTTCACGTGCTCACTACCGCCCCACTTCAATGAAATCCTTTTGTTGGAAATGAGAGAAAATACAAATGGAACTGAACTGAAGTTGGAATTTAAGTCGAAAAAATGAAAATGCTCCGTATCGTGAAGGGGGGGGGGGGGGTACCCTGGCTACACTCCTGCAGGGTTGGTCGCTTCGCTCCTCGCAAAGATTGAGCCCCCCCCCCCCCAAAAAAAAAAAAAAATAGAATAAAAAATAAAAATATTTTGGCTCATTACGTCACTGGTTCATATAGCACTATTCGTTCTCTTATTATTGCAAAATATCTTGCAAAGTTGGTATTGTTAGAAAGTCATTGAAAGTGCATCTCAACCATGTTTATTCTCATTACAACTACAGTACTATGCATGAACATGATACACATGTCATGCATGTATTCAAGGTATAGAATGGATGCTACAATATATGCTAATATGCCTCATTAAATACAACTTGTTTTTATCTTAACATGGAAAATTATAGTTCTGTGTTTTATTTTATTCAGTATTTGTGTCTGCAAACGGACCCCAAAAGGTCCCATAAGCTGCAACATTGCGTCCTTAAATGGTGCAAAATTGCAACCTTTAAATCGTGCAAAAGTGTACCTTTGTGAAAAGATGCAATATTGCACCCAAAACGGTGCTCCAAGCGTTGCATTTTAGGCACCTTTTTTCTTAATGTGTAGTATCATATAGGCAGGGGCCAGCTCGTGTCATTTAAACCGTTTAATCGTTTTACCAAAAAAAAAGTCATTCGTTTATGTTCAAACACTCACTTCCTTACCCATACCCCACCTCTTTTAAAAATTCTGAAGATTGCTCATCTTCTCACATTTGACATGATCTATTTAGTTATGGAAAACATATCCGCATTCTCTTCATTTATAAGAACAGCAACAACAATAGCACATCCAGAAGATGATAACTATGGCCAAACTAACTATAACCAAAGCACAAATAAAAATGAAATAGTGATGTCTTTTGCAAACATTTCAAAAAGGAGTGTGACTGTTCATAGTGATTTGAAGGTCCCAATTGTTCAGACTTGGGCAGTAGGTACTTGTGACATTGTTGATAAAACTCCCTATTTCTTTGTGACTACTGGACTGAATCAGACGGGATCTTCACTGACTGGTAGAGAAATAGTTATGGTTTCATAATCTACAATGACTTTTCATATTGCAAACTGATTTCTTTCATTATTGATATTTATAGGCTCATTGTATTTTTTTTTTTTTTGGGGGGGGGGGACAAACTGTACATATATACCATGCAAAACAGCACCGTTTATGTATCGTTATATGAACAAAATGTTACCATATGTCTTTAATGATTATTTTATTGCCATTGATAAGAAACACTGTGTTAACACAAGACAAAGAAATAATATTTTCTTGCCATATTCACGACTGAAACTGCGACGGGAAAATTCAATAAAATATAAAGGTGCAGAATCCTGGAATAGTCTTGACCTCTTATTCAGAAATTTGACCACCTAAGCTGTTTTAAAGCGCAAATCAAGCTGCATCTTCTTGCCGCCTATCAATGACATCCTTTCGACAAAGAAATTGTGATATAACTTATGTGTCGTTTTGCAATGTTTCTGTTTGTAGTATTGTAGTATTGTAATGTTGTATTTTGTTTTCTATTTCGCATTATAACTTGTGTTGCTTGTGTTATGCCTTTCTACTTTTGTCATTATGTTGTGGCTCCTCCTTAATTTTAAGCGAATGGATTTTTAGGGTGTTAGATCCTCACACGTTTTCAGGTATATATTAACTCAAGTGACTTTTATGAAATAAATAAATTGAAATTGTATTATTTGAACTGCATTTAAAGATTGTACTACTTTTCCGGTTCATATACCTGGTAATAACAAGTGCCATTTGCCATAACATCTCTTTACCTCATCCAACTCCCCGCTTTCTCTATCCCTCTTTCTCTCTATTTCTCTTTTTGTTTCTCTCTGTGTCCTATCTTTATTTCTTGATTATAATTATTTTTGAGTCTGCCTATTTTCACACCTAATTCCTCTCCCTCCCCATTTTCTCTCCCCCCCCCTCTCTCTCTCTCTCTCTCCTTCCATAAAGCTATTTCCTTTCTGTTCCTCACGTATTCCTGACATTATACCTGAGTCTGCATTATCTGAGTCTGTAACTGAGTCTTTCTATTTGCATCCTACCTCTGGATGTGTATCTTTCCTTAAAGTCAGACCCAAACGGTCTTGAAATCAGAGAATTGTCTTTGGTTCGATCCCTGAAATATGCTCACATCTTTGGAATGTTATTTTGCCAACATTTGCTAATTCCGACCCCTGTATAATAACCGTGTATACAAGTGATTAAGGCTATCTCTACCAAGAAAGAAACAAAACGAATTTAATGAAGTATGTGGTACACGTATCCCTCACAGATAAAAGCGGGTTCTAGTCGTGTGATAATATTGTGAAGGGAATGCCTATAGAAGCAAGTGGGAAAGGTTCATAAACAGATAAAGCAGAAAGTAAGAAATTATAAATGCTTATGTCCTCTTTTTTTATGAGGGCTATACATTCTTAAAGGAAGGGAACATGTTTTCATTTTCAAACGTGTTAATGACATTTCACATATGTGACATTTTTTCCATTTGTTCCTTTATCATGTTTATTACATGTGATGGCATTTATAAGAAATCCTTCATTGATTCATTTTTGTAGCTGATGTAACTGATAAATAAGATATAGCTAATACTTTTCACCTCAACCAGAACTAAGCTTTCCCTATAAGGTGTGTCTATATTATATCCACTTTTAATTTCGTAGTCAACGATTTATGTAACACGAAATTTAGTGGTTCTAATTGCTTCATTTTATTTGTTTCGATTTTTTTTCATATCAAGAAAGAATTTGATTGTTCGCAGTTTAATCTATGTATCGAACACTAAAATCCTGGATGTTTGTCAGGGTTTGTCACCCCCTCAAATTCCCCTCGTATTGTCATTATGCATGTTTGCGTTTTTACGATCAAGATACCGTGAGGGATAACAATGTATTCCCAACCAAGCAGCATTCACCCACACATTATCGGGATAAAGTTGTTTTTAATGTGTCGCCTCTACAGAGCAGTAAGAAAAGCATTCTGTAAAAGAATGTTTTTTTAACAAGTTGAAAACAGATGTAATTGAAAAGTAATTTTAACTAGTCCACATGCATTTTTAGGGAACTTCATAATTAATCCAAGTTGTCAGTGACGTCACTTAATTCATCTGAGTTCAAGGTCCCATTGGAAATGTTAATATCGTAAGTGTTGATATTACCTCCATCTTGCCTACCTACGCTGGCTATTTGGTTTTGTAATTTCATTTCTCATTTGTCCTCACTTTTAGCTTTTGGATCAAACTTATTGCCTCCAGAATTCATTATATTTATTTCATTGTGTTTTATTTGCATTTTTCTGCACGACGTTTCAAAGAATCACGAACGCATTAGGCCTATTATGTCTGAGAAAAGAATAGTGTGAATAGAACGAAGCAAGCATTCTTGGTTACGGAACATTAGGAGAGAATGGGACAAGCATTGTCAATTTTAGATCTTAAATAAGAAATATATATACCGGGTGTCCCAGAAAAAGCGGAAAGGCGAATTTTCAGTACTCTTCCTTCAAAAAGTAGATAATCCTATTACATCAGTAAGTAAAGGATGTTCTACCGAGGAGAATGATGCAAAGATTATTGAATTTGGTGAAGTTATTTTGACTCTTTGCAGGTTTCTTAAAATGCAGTCATTTTGAAATTTCACAAGTTTTTTGGCGACATATGAGAGCAGAATTGTATAGGAAATGACCTTAAATATGGTATGTTTTGTTATTGACACGCATCATGGGCGGGCTTCCCTCAAACATCGCATAATGAAAGGCCATTTCGGACACAATTCAACGCTCATCGGTCGGCAAAACATGCCAAACTGTAAAAATGACTGTATATTGAGAAAAGGACATAAAATCAAATTTGCTTTTCCAGATTCAATGATCCCGATATCATTCTCTTCGGTCGATTTGTTTTTGTTAATCCAATGATGTAATAAGATTATGTAATTTTTGAAGGAAAAGTACTGAAAATCCGCCGATCCGCTATTGTGGGACACCCAGTATATATATTAACCCGTTGACTACTGAATTCTCTAATTCCCATAGACTCACGAAGCACCCGGTTCCAGTAGACAGTGGGTTAAAATCAGCATAATATTTGTATTGACATAATGTTTTGACTTTTTTTTTCGTTTTGTTGACATATTTTCAAAGTGTGTAAGTCTCTAAACGAATAAACATTTCTAAAATTCATCTGCATTTTAAGAAAGTACTACTTTTTCTTCCCATATACCCTGAAATAATAGGAGCCATTTGCCACAAGAACTCTTTAGCCCATCCAACCCACTTCTTTCTCTCTTTCTATCTCTTTCTTTCACTATGTTCTTTTTTTCTATCTTTATTTTGTTCAAGTCCATGGGTTTCGAGTCTGCCTATTTGCACACCTCGTCCCCTCTCTTACTCTCTCTCTGTCTAGCTCCTCTCTGTTCCTCTTATACTTCCTGACATTAAATCTGAGGTGTGTATCTGAGTTTGTCTATTTGCATCCTACCTCTCTATGTGTATCTTTCCTTCTCCGCCACCCCCTGATCAATCTTTTGTCTCTGTTTCACATCTTTGGACATGTCATTTTGCCATCATTTGCCAATGAATTCACACGCAGGTATATTACATACTCGATACTAAACGCAACAAAAAATACCCCCTTCCCCCATCCAAAATAGCAAAACCTTTTAACGAAGAAGTTTTGAGGAAAATAAATTGGTTCTGAAACAAGATTTTGCTGGTGTTTGTTTAAGTGCTGTTGATGTTTTTCGTGGTTGTGCCATGGTTGAGTGACAATTTTTTCAACGATGAAGCCAGAAATGCTTTAAAAAAAATCACATAATGTGCTGACTCATTTTGGTTGATGCCAATTTTTTTTCCCAAAACTGAATGGATTTTTAAGATTTAGGAGGGCTAATCCCCCACCCCCGGAATTTGCCTCAATGTAGGACTCCCTAGAGGGGAGGGTGCAGGGAGGGGGGGGGGGGTTATTAATGTCTTCTGCGGCGTAACTAGGATTTCATCTTAGGAGGACGGTAGTGCTCCCTAGGGAGGGGGGGAGGTGCAGGGAGGGGGGAGTTTTTCGCTGTTAGCTCCCGCTCTTCTTACGCAATTTGCCTGTTATCGGGATAGGAGGGGGAGGGGGCATACGCATAGCCAATCATTTCCCGGTAATTAAGTCTAGAATCAGAGGTGTAGCTAGGGTTTCATTTTAGGAGGACGATAGTGCAAAGTGCGCTCCCAAATTCTTTGAATTGTTCGTTGTCTTTTTCCGGTCTCTAACATTCTCTGCCTGTTATGGGGGGGGGGGAGGTGGGACAGAGCTGAAAATTTCCCGGTTACTAAGTCTAGAAATAGAATATGCGGAGGTGAGTCCGCACCGTGAGTTGCATGTCTCAAAGCCCTTAGCGGATGCGACCCAGGGTTTGGGCTTAGGCCCCTGATGGGGGGTCTACAGGGAAAGCCACTGCAGGGAGTGGAGCCCCCGGAAACTCCAGGGTTTTGGTGCTAA
>JAPZVO010000804.1:0-23432 GCA_029962745.1 Echinometra lucunter
ATGTACAACAGGTATTGTAAAATCAGTATTTGGCATCCATACCCTGATCCAAATATTGTTAACAAAATGAAAAATTGAACAAAAACTCTTATAAAAATAAAAGCAATAAAACTTCAAATCAAAAATAAGGTAAAACTGAACAAAATGAATAAAAACTCATAAGCACATATGATAGGGGAAGTGAAATGGATAAAAATCAAAATAAACCACGAACTGGCATAATAACATGAACACATTGCTTTTAAAAAGGGGGCGCAGCAATGACATTGCTCCCATATAACAGAAATGAATTAACTCTGGCAAACATAACAAAAATAATATTAGCAAAAGGAATGTTGAATGATAAATTATTGTAACGTGAGACCCTCACAAAATACTGGTTGCTGCCACCACAATAGTTTATAGAGTTATTGAGCTCTCGACCAACATAAAAAAATGATATTTGGCCATAATGATAATTTCTCCACAAACTAGAGCCTGATTTAAATAACTAATTGATTATCCAATCAATAAAAGCCGTATTCTGTTCCAACTACTAAATTTCTATAACAAGCCTCTTGATTGGCTCAACTGATGTACACTAAGTAATAGCGTCCTCTGCTACTGCCAGAACCAAGGAAACGTAGACGACTGCTCCTGACTTCTTCCTAAAAAAAAAACTGTCATATTTTTATCTTTGCATCGTTTTCATCATTTGAATAATAAGCATCATCAAAGTGAATTTCTGGTGAGTTTCAATATTCTTTAATTGTAAGCTGTCATTCCCAGTTTAGTAAATAATCTTGCATTTTACCCAGCAGTGTCTACAAAATCCATTCACCTCGTTTACAGTCCATTCATTCTATACACAATCTCATACCACAGGCTCCAGGCCTTCTCTACACGCAGTGCTCGTTCACGCTCCGAGCACGATCAGCTGATTCAACAATAACAATCATTCACGGCTTCAATAATCAATTATACTAGGCTCTTTCGCAATCACTAAATATTCAATATTAACTCCAACTCTTGGTCTCACTAGGTTAGCGTAGTTATTTCGAGCTCGATGACGAAATCCGTTTACTTGCAATATACAAGAGTGGTCTTCATGGTCTTTTATATTCTCTAACTAATAATTCTAATTCTAGCCACAACAACAATCAATCATCACTACTCAATCGATCATCAATTCTAATCTAAAACTTAATAACCTTGAACCATCAGTGACTAATCTCTATCACTTACCACTTTCTCAATTCTCACATGTGTGCATTGTTAAGAAACAACAATAAAACGAGTTCCTTCTAATCGATGTAAGTTCAACAGAACTTTAGTAAACAATAAATCTTCAAATATTTACAATTCCTTCAATTTTGGAACAATATACAACTTTGTCACAAATCTCCATAAATATTTAAATGCATTGGGTATGATTACGAGCATGTCCTTAAATAACACGTACAACCTACGCAGATAAGTAATAGTTCCCAATATTAAGGAATTCAGCCGCCAAACTAATGTATACATCCTCGTCCTTCCTAGCTGAATAAAATAATATCAGTAAGCTATTTTCTGTACTGTATGTAAGTTTCCTATTCTACCATCTACTTTATACTCCGTAGAGTCGTATTTAAGTCGATGAATTGTTTGAACTTGAGTTTGCATTCTACTAATCCACAATGGTTCCAGGACCAAAGGACCTTATCTGTCGATCTAACTAAAATAAGTCATCCTCTTAATAACTGCCTGCAATTATTCCATAACTAGCCCCTGCTAAAATAACTCATTCCAAATACCAAACTTTCTTCTGAATACCACTTTCTATCAACCCCTCAACGGGCCTTGTTTACCAGCTTTACAGCGCCTACAACTCCCACTCACTTTGTCGGTGCGAAGATTGCATTTTTCTAGAATACCTTCATTCTATGTAACAAATAGCCTCGAAGGTCCGTAAACGCCTCCTACTTGTTACGGGTTCAAGTATAACTTATCTAGTTCCTTTCTAAGCATTAGAGTTTGTCGACTAACTCCAACCTCTTGCCTGCTGTCTGAGAATACATCTAAGTGTAAACAAGCCTTCAAGATCAATACTTCTTAATTCAGCTTTCCCTAAGAAATTGCTATGACGCTACATGAATCGTCATTCCTGCATCATCGTAACTATCTCTTCCAGCTCTTAAATCTAAGTACATGTATATTTCTTCTGATCGTTATCAGCGTTCACCCCTTTTGTTCGTACTTCCTATAAGACTACTACATTTACGTTAATATTCCTCGGTCTATTTTTTGCAATATCTGTATAGTCTATATCATCTTGATAATCTTTGTCCATTTACAGGAATGTTTATTTGAACTATTTACAAGACTAATAGTCATTTAAGCTACATGTATTTACAAGATTTGATAATCGTTTTAATAACGACTATCCTACTGAGTAGCACACTTGACAATAATTAAGTTACACCTGATCTCAAAGTTATTGGAGTCATGGTGGTTAATTCTGTTGAATTTACAAGAGATAAATAAAGTTATCAAGTTAAAAGAATGAATTCATGTCTCAGAAATTATTTCTAAGCGTCTTAAAATTGTATCTAATTAAATGAATATTCCATTCAATTTCAGAAAGATTACACCATTAATTCGATATACATGCTCACTACCCAAAACAATGAATTTCTGCTAACCCCAATTATTTCACACATTCATGACAACCAAAACAGAAAATGACAATAAAACTCCATGAAATTCAATTAATACTTCAACACAAGCAATAAATAATTCCACCATACTTGTAGACTTCATAATTAATCTAAGTCTGTTGCAGAAATAAGTGGGAGAATTCATAATGCCGCCCAATTCTATACAATATCTAAATACTTGGGGTCAACCGTACGAAAGCAAAGCATAATGTTGGGTGCCAAAGCCATCACCAACCAACAGCGGTGATGAAAATCCCAATTTGATTGCCAAAAATTAACTCTCGGAAGCCCTGAATGGAATCAGAATAATAAGATGCTAATTGTACTCACGAGACTGTGTACAAATTCAATCAGAAGGAATAACTGTGCTGTATCTGTATCTCTACAAAGTCTGTAAGCTGGCTCTCTATCTCTTCCTCCTCTTCTTCTTTATTCTCAGGAGGCTCAGAAAAGAATGATCCAAACTACGAAACTCACCCCTATTTATAGATTTTCAGCACTCCCCAAATTTACATATCGCAATTCTTTCTGTACAAAAGAGTTTACGCGCAGAAACCCATAGACTATAGCGTTAAACTGTCATGTACGCGCTGCGCATCCGCAATGGGCGATTACAAAAAAAGCGCACAGGAACTTGTCCTGGAATGAAAGAAAATAATTAATTCCAAACATGCATAAATAAACCACTAGCATTGATATCAGTAAAAACAACTTTCAAGGAAGTCATACAAAAAGGTAAATTCCATCCTTGGCTTAGGCCAAACTCAATGCCCAAATTAATACCCAAATGACTTTACCCGGTCCAAATATAAAATCTTCTACTCAGAATTTCATGTGATGTACATGTGATTGTCACATGAACTTCCCGAGACAGTGCTCAATTCTCTATTCAATTCTCTGTGCGTACGCACTAATAAATAAACATAAGAAAGTTACCATTCTTCTCTCCGAGATTTAGGTCACAGTTCACAGCTGATAACTAGAATGCGCGTACTAACAATGAAAACATAAACGAACTCCTACATGTACACTGTACACATGGTAGTAAATGAGTTTTCAAAGGCATTTGGCCATATAAAACAGTATCGATTCAGCTCAATTTTCTCTTCTACACCCGAAGGGGTTTTCTTCACACTACCCCCCACCAAGTAAATCACTGTCCCCAGTGATTAAAAGATTAGCAATATCAAATATCATGAAATAGTCTATATCACTGTATATCAAAACAAAACAAAAAGATCTTGACATACTGTACATTGTATACTCAACAAATGGCAAAACAAGTTATTCTACAATAAACGTTCCTTCAAGCCAAAGTCTTTCTTCAGTTCCTTTTTCTCTTCTTTCGACATGTATTCTCTTCTTCAGTGTCCATTTCACTTTGCTTGTTTCTCAATTCTTCGATTAACCTTACTCAGCCTTCACTATAACATTTTACCAGTGCATATTTTGATCTTATGATTCAGTCTCTCCGTCTCTGCCATCTAAAACTTGTCCCTAGTCTTTTCGTACATCACTTGTAGCTTTTCTCTCACATTGCTCACATAACTCTGTTCTTCCCATTTGCAGATGTTGATGGAAGTAACATCAAAACGACTGACAAGGTGATCTTCAACCAAGCATCATCCCGCGGGGCCCTGTGCTGAAGACGCCTGTATTGCCGATCTGTATGCCAGCATTGCAGTGGATATCTTCTCATCCAAGTCTCTGTTACTTCTCCGGATCAAGCAACGATGACTCTAAACTCTGTAAGTTCACTCAGATCATTCTTGAAACCCCTCTTTCTTCTCTGTTCTTCTTTCCTTTCCTCTTCTCGTCTCGTCTTTCCTCCTCCTTCCCTCTGTTCTTTCCTTTCCTCATCTCATCTTTCTTCCTTCTTCCTTCTCTGTACTTCATGTATCATCTCACTGACCTTCTGTTATCATCCAGTTCACCCAGTAAGCTGTCATTGCCCAAAGTTGGTGCGACATCTCCGCCCACTACATGTGTAGGTTGCTCACTCTGTATCTCTTTCCACTTCAGTATATGCCTGATATCTCTGTTCTGTAACTGTGTCTTCTCTATCTCAGACTCATCAGTTGTCGCAGTAGACTTCTTGTCTCCACTCTGCTGCTCAGATTCCATCTGTAAATCTTCTAATAAAATGTAATCACTGTCAAAAAAATCTGAACATCTCAATATACATGTAACTTGTCAAAATTTGATAATGCGAGATAAGATCAATATTCACAAATTCCATCACAAACTCTTAACTTGTCTATGTAACCTCACTGTCTTCCACGAACCACTCATCTGTAATTCCTCTGTTTATCTCCACAGACTGCTGTAGTCTTCCACACTGTCAACAATCAATGCATGGACTGCGTGACAAGGCTGGTGACACTCCATCGGCATGTGAGTGAGGTCGCCTGGTGCGATGCTCCAAGGTGAGTTGGTACTATAACTGTATTACTTCTGCCCATCATGTTGACTGTTCATCAGGATTCGTGAACTGTAGTAATCATCTCTGTGCACCAGAATCAGTTCTGACTGTACTGTAACACCAAGCTTAGTTGACTCCAGTTCTGTTCACACTCGTCTGTTCATCGGGTTGATGTGTAATTAACTGTAATTCTGCTGTCTGTTCTGTACTCATCTGCAGGTGAAGACTATATGCTACCATCTACCAGTCGCACATGGCACGGCCTAGTCTCCTCTCAAGCCTTCTCTGCATCGAATAATGCCTCGTCATCAATGCAGCAGTGACTGTCTCATCCAGTGCTCAACATCTTTGGACTCCAGCTCGCCCATGATTTCCAGAGTCTCTGGCTACCATCTCATCAGACTCTAACCCACCAGAAATCAACTCCACCATTTTATGAATTTGGTGTTCAATGTGTAGTATGAGTTTTATAACTTTAACTCATTTTGTATTTTGTCAAGTGCACGTACCCTTACAATGTAAAAGGAGTAGATCTCCTTACTTACTCTACTGACAGTGGTTATTCACTGTATTGTATAACTACTTAAGTATTACTATGTCCTTAGACATCTTACTGTAAATGCTCAGTCTTCATACTCAATCTGAATGTCCCATTTCAGACTAATTCCAATGCACACCTGTGATAAGGAAACGTGATTGCACACACACAAAAATGCACCACACAAAATGCACATAAATTCTCGACATATTTTAAGCAACTACAGTGCTCACTCTGACTGCAGTTCTTAATTTCAACTCTATTTCTCGACAACACAACTTAAGTAACTACAGTGCTCTTTTCGACTGCAGTTCTTAATTAATTCAACTCTAGCTAAACAAGCTCCTCAGCTGTTAGCATTTCACAGATCTCTTCGTAAAACTCACATATTCACAAAACACCACTAGGCACCACAAACAAAATACATATTTCCTGCATCACTCTACTAATCCCTAACTCAGTTTCAAGTACATGTACTAAATAGTTATGCTATAAACATCTGGCTTTCCGCGTCCGGTCAACCAAAATGTAATATCGACCAATTCTACTGATCAGCCACCAATTATATCTTCCTTTGATAATTACAATAAACACCGACAATCCCACTATACTACCAAAAATGTAACTCTCACAAAACCGACAATCTACCTCTCTTCCTAAATAATCTAGCTCTTGCAAAATTATGACCATCTCATTTCGCTATCTGTAATGTAGCTGTCACGAAATTTCGACCATCCCACCGCCTGGCCACCAAAAATGTAACGTGAGACCCTCACAAAATACTGGTTGCTGCCACCACAATAGTTTATAGAGTTATTGAGCTCTCGACCAACATAAAAAAATGATATTTGGCCATAATGATAATTTCTCCACAAACTAGAGCCTGATTTAAATAACTAATTGATTATCCAATCAATAAAAGCCGTATTCTGTTCCAACTACTAAATTTCTATAACAAGCCTCTTGATTGGCTCAACTGATGTACACTAAGTAATAGCGTCCTCTGCTACTGCCAGAACCAAGGAAACGTAGACGACTGCTCCTGACTTCTTCCTAAAAAAAAAACTGTCATATTTTTATCTTTGCATCGTTTTCATCATTTGAATAATAAGCATCATCAAAGTGAATTTCTGGTGAGTTTCAATATTCTTTAATTGTAAGCTGTCATTCCCAGTTTAGTAAATAATCTTGCATTTTACCCAGCAGTGTCTACAAAATCCATTCACCTCGTTTACAGTCCATTCATTCTATACACAATCTCATACCACAGGCTCCAGGCCTTCTCTACACGCAGTGCTCGTTCACGCTCCGAGCACGATCAGCTGATTCAACAATAACAATCATTCACGGCTTCAATAATCAATTATACTAGGCTCTTTCGCAATCACTAAATATTCAATATTAACTCCAACTCTTGGTCTCACTAGGTTAGCGTAGTTATTTCGAGCTCGATGACGAAATCCGTTTACTTGCAATATACAAGAGTGGTCTTCATGGTCTTTTATATTCTCTAACTAATAATTCTAATTCTAGCCACAACAACAATCAATCATCACTACTCAATCGATCATCAATTCTAATCTAAAACTTAATAACCTTGAACCATCAGTGACTAATCTCTATCACTTACCACTTTCTCAATTCTCACATGTGTGCATTGTTAAGAAACAACAATAAAACGAGTTCCTTCTAATCGATGTAAGTTCAACAGAACTTTAGTAAACAATAAATCTTCAAATATTTACAATTCCTTCAATTTGGAACAATATACAACTTTGTCACAAATCTCCATAAATATTTAAATGCATTGGGTATGATTACGAGCATGTCCTTAAATAACACGTACAACCTACGCAGATAAGTAATAGTTCCCAATATTAAGGAATTCAGCCGCCAAACTAATGTATACATCCTCGTCCTTCCTAGCTGAATAAAATAATATCAGTAAGCTATTTTCTGTACTGTATGTAAGTTTCCTATTCTACCATCTACTTTATACTCCGTAGAGTCGTATTTAAGTCGATGAATTGTTTGAACTTGAGTTTGCATTCTACTAATCCACAATGGTTCCAGGACCAAAGGACCTTATCTGTCGATCTAACTAAAATAAGTCATCCTCTTAATAACTGCCTGCAATTATTCCATAACTAGCCCCTGCTAAAATAACTCATTCCAAATACCAAACTTTCTTCTGAATACCACTTTCTATCAACCCCTCAACGGGCCTTGTTTACCAGCTTTACAGCGCCTACAACTCCCACTCACTTTGTCGGTGCGAAGATTGCATTTTTCTAGAATACCTTCATTCTATGTAACAAATAGCCTCGAAGGTCCGTAAACGCCTCCTACTTGTTACGGGTTCAAGTATAACTTATCTAGTTCCTTTCTAAGCATTAGAGTTTGTCGACTAACTCCAACCTCTTGCCTGCTGTCTGAGAATACATCTAAGTGTAAACAAGCCTTCAAGATCAATACTTCTTAATTCAGCTTTCCCTAAGAAATTGCTATGACGCTACATGAATCGTCATTCCTGCATCATCGTAACTATCTCTTCCAGCTCTTAAATCTAAGTACATGTATATTTCTTCTGATCGTTATCAGCGTTCACCCCCTTTTGTTCGTACTTCCTATAAGACTACTACATTTACGTTAATATTCCTCGGTCTATTTTTTGCAATATCTGTATAGTCTATATCATCTTGATAATCTTTGTCCATTTACAGGAATGTTTATTTGAACTATTTACAAGACTAATAGTCATTTAAGCTACATGTATTTACAAGATTTGATAATCGTTTTAATAACGACTATCCTACTGAGTAGCACACTTGACAATAATTAAGTTACACCTGATCTCAAAGTTATTGGAGTCATGGTGGTTAATTCTGTTGAATTTACAAGAGATAAATAAAGTTATCAAGTTAAAAGAATGAATTCATGTCTCAGAAATTATTTCTAAGCGTCTTAAAATTGTATCTAATTAAATGAATATTCCATTCAATTTCAGAAAGATTACACCATTAATTCGATATACATGCTCACTACCCAAAACAATGAATTTCTGCTAACCCCAATTATTTCACACATTCATGACAACCAAAACAGAAAATGACAATAAAACTCCATGAAATTCAATTAATACTTCAACACAAGCAATAAATAATTCCACCATACTTGTAGACTTCATAATTAATCTAAGTCTGTTGCAGAAATAAGTGGGAGAATTCATAATGCCGCCCAATTCTATACAATATC
Source organism: Echinometra lucunter (assembly GCA_029962745.1). Lineage (NCBI taxonomy): Eukaryota > Metazoa > Echinodermata > Echinoidea > Camarodonta > Echinometridae > Echinometra > Echinometra lucunter. The sequence goes on from JAPZVO010000804.1 coordinate 8,894, forward strand.
TAAATACTTGGGGTCAACCGTACGAAAGCAAAGCATAATGTTGGGTGCCAAAGCCATCACCAACCAACAGCGGTGATGAAAATCCCAATTTGATTGCCAAAAATTAACTCTCGGAAGCCCTGAATGGAATCAGAATAATAAGATGCTAATTGTACTCACGAGACTGTGTACAAATTCAATCAGAAGGAATAACTGTGCTGTATCTGTATCTCTACAAAGTCTGTAAGCTGGCTCTCTATCTCTTCCTCCTCTTCTTCTTTATTCTCAGGAGGCTCAGAAAAGAATGATCCAAACTACGAAACTCACCCCTATTTATAGATTTTCAGCACTCCCCAAATTTACATATCGCAATTCTTTCTGTACAAAAGAGTTTACGCGCAGAAACCCATAGACTATAGCGTTAAACTGTCATGTACGCGCTGCGCATCCGCAATGGGCGATTACAAAAAAAGCGCACAGGAACTTGTCCTGGAATGAAAGAAAATAATTAATTCCAAACATGCATAAATAAACCACTAGCATTGATATCAGTAAAAACAACTTTCAAGGAAGTCATACAAAAAGGTAAATTCCATCCTTGGCTTAGGCCAAACTCAATGCCCAAATTAATACCCAAATGACTTTACCCGGTCCAAATATAAAATCTTCTACTCAGAATTTCATGTGATGTACATGTGATTGTCACATGAACTTCCCGAGACAGTGCTCAATTCTCTATTCAATTCTCTGTGCGTACGCACTAATAAATAAACATAAGAAAGTTACCATTCTTCTCTCCGAGATTTAGGTCACAGTTCACAGCTGATAACTAGAATGCGCGTACTAACAATGAAAACATAAACGAACTCCTACATGTACACTGTACACATGGTAGTAAATGAGTTTTCAAAGGCATTTGGCCATATAAAACAGTATCGATTCAGCTCAATTTTCTCTTCTACACCCGAAGGGGTTTTCTTCACATTATGATAAGGTTAGCATGAACATTATCGTTGCAAAAAACAAAAACAGAACAAGAATAATTGGTTTTGTTTCCTGCACTGCAGTCTTTCAAATGCTAGTTAAATAAAGGCCTGTATTTTAAATTTTTTTTATATATAGAAATTTATATTGCCATTGTATAGACCAGATAAAATTAATAAAAATAAACAGTCAAGCCCCTTTTTAAAAAAATTAACTAAGCCTGAGCATAACTCTTCCTGGATAAACTGCTGTACCAAATTCACAGTAATATAATTTAGGTCTACAATTTGATCTCAAACTTAAGACCGCGGCCATAAATATTGGCTTTATTCCTTTTCATGTTTAAAGTCACAAGCTGTTAATATGGAAACATTTCGTTCATCAAAAATATGTTTCCAACTTCCAAGTAACCTTGCAAGGTTTTTCATCTACGACATTTGCCAGTTCGTCAGGCCGCTCCATCGCCGCCGGAGCTGGGGGCCGCGCTAGGCTAGGGAGCGACGCGATGAAAACTGAATGAAAACCACCTAGCAGTTAAGTTGCAGTTTAGGAACAACCGCGGTGTTAAATTCTAACCACTTAACTTTATAAAGAACGAATACATGCTTCTCAACAAATTATATCAATAACAGATTGCTAGAATGGCAAGAATGTTATAAAAAATGAAAATATAACGAGGCATACCGAGCAAAGCACGACGTCTTGATCAGCCGTAGCATAGATCTGTTAGCTTCCGATAAATTCTTCAGGGATTTAGAATGAAGAGAAGCGGGAATGAAATTTGAATTAACTTCGCAGAAACACTAAAAAACCGACAAAAAGTATGCTTAAAAATATCATTTTAATTTTGAAAAGTAGTGAAGAAGAGTTACATGAAATATTTTGTTACAATAGGAGAATGAAATTATAGATAATTTTCATCTTAGCACGGAGAGCGTACACACCAGCACTCCATAATGATTTGGTTCAACAATGCATGTGCATTTCTGAACCACACGCGAATCGCCCCATTGTATAGTTGAACCAATAGACAACGCGTACAAATTTGGTTCAACAATACGCTCTCCCTGGTTCAACAATACATGTTAAATCTCTCTCTCTCTCTTGACTCTGCAGCATGTTTACAAATTTTCTCTCTTTTCTTTTGTTTTCTACCTGCAGGTTGTCTAAGAAGTTCACTTACAAGGCTTGTAGAGTATCCAGCTGCTTGAGGACTGATGAATTGCACCCCTCCCCAAGCCCTTTTTATAAAAAAAACTTCATTTATGCATCTTGCTTAAAAGATGTACACCAAACTCAAATTTGAGACTATTTAATTTCCGGACAGGCTAATAAAATGTATAGATCTATAAAATTTGGTTGAACCATGGACCAAAACACTTTTAACAACTACTTTGAAAAAGAATTAGGGAACACAAATATTGTAGGCCTAATTAGAAGTTGTGCTTTCAAAATTACTGTAATTAACATTTCAAAGTTAAGGGATTGGAATGGTAGTAATGTAATTGGCTTAGGTTGATTGTTCAGGGGTAGACACTGAGGGTGGGGGGAGGGGAAGGGGGTGATTGTTCAGAGGGTAGTTCTGGAGCAAGTCCAGTCAATTATTAAGGATGGGTTGCTTCACACTGCTACCTGAATTTACAAAACTATCTATGCAGGTATGTGGGGAAGCTGTTAGCTAAATTGTTTCTGAAAATTGTAAAACTTGTGTTTTAACTGAAGATGAGCACTCCACAGAGTGTATTTGGTGCTATATACATGTAAGTTACATTTATTATCAGTATTATCATTATTCTTTTGTACAATTATTATTACTGTTATCATTATTATTGTTATTATGAAGTTACATTGATAGGCTATATGGATTCACTCTGCAAGAATGTTTAAATAGTAAGCTTAGTATTCATACAAGAACTTTCTGCCTCCAGAAATGTTTGCTGCATTTGAAATTAGAGTTTTATTTTTGCTAATAAAATAATTTTCTCCTCTCTATTTTCTTTCAATTTCTCTTAACCTTGAGTGAAATCTGATGTTGATGTTGCTTTTGACAGTGTTGTTGTTGATGATGAGGATGATGATGCTGCACAAGATCATATGAAGTTGCTTTGTAATTGAGGTTGATTGCAGCCATATACAGAGGGGGGGGGGGCTCTGTCCGAAAATTCACTGAACAGAAAAAGAAAGATAGTGTTGATGATGATAATGATGAAGATGATGATGATGATGATGATGAGCCTGAGGTTGAGGATGATGATTCCGGCCCAAGATCATATGAAGTTGCTTTGTAATTGATGTGTGAAGGGGGGGGGGGGAATCTGTCCAAAAATTCACTGACTAGCAAAAGAAAGAAAGAAAAAAAAAACCGATGATAATGAGGCTGAAGATGATGCATGATGCAGGCAAAAGATCATATGAAATTGTTTTGTGATTGTAGCCATACGGGGGCGGGGGGGGGGAGGGGAACTGTCCAAAAGTCCAGGGATTATATAGCAAAAGAAAAAAAAAAGACAGCATTGTTGACGATGCAGGCACAAAATCATGAAATTTCTTTGAATTGAGATATGATTGCAGTGCATGCAGGACAGGGGAGGGGTACTGTCCTAAAATTCACTGACTAGCGAGTAAAAAAAAATGCTCCTCAACATTTTCCGGGGGGGGGGCATACACCTATAATGTTTGCAGAAATGAAAAAAAAAATCCTTAGGTCAAAGTCTTTAGGGGGATGCATTTATTATATGTCTATGATCCCACCCCAAAATGGTAACGAGCAAAAATTAACGTGAAAATTTGCTGAGAAAAGAAAAAGCTCACATACTTAAGTATGGGATGGGGGGGGGCTTACGCTAGAAATTTAGTATGACAAGGTTTCTTTTGTTCCAAAATTTGGGGGACATACCCTATAATGTCAACCCACTCTTAAAAAATTGGGGACGCGTACCGCCATGTCCCTTTGCCCTCCCCCCCCCCCCCCCTTCGATTGATGCCCATGATTGCAGCCATATGTAAGAGGAATGCATCTGTTTTGGGGAGGGCCAGGAGACATGCATGTTACTGTACGTTGTTGATACATTGCAGATGTAATGATCCATAGTGAATGAAAAGGAAACCGTGAAACGGTGGAGGATGGGGGGGGGGGGGGGGGTCGGTTAAAGGACAAATTATATGCCTGGCATGGGTTCAAGTGTTTATTTTTTCATTTCCAAAAATATAAGATAAAAAATGAAATAACAAATTTTGAAGAAATAAAACATACATAACTATTCATATTTTTTTTTCACAATGACAGGATACGTTTACATACTTTGAAATATGAAACAAAGTAAATCTACAAAAGAATACAGTATTAGCTCTTGTAGAAATGGAGGGATCCACTTTTAAAAAAGCAATGCTTGTAGAGTGTGGATCCCTCAAATAATGATAATATTGTAAACATAGCTTGTGTTAAATTTAGTCTGCAAGTGATCAACACAAAATAAAGGCAAAACCAGAACTGCATGTCTTACTAACGGCAACGGCATCAGATAAAGAGAAGGGGGTGTAAGCTATTGGGGTAATACTGACATTTTTTAAATGATTGATATCAGAGAGGAAATTCGGAGAAATTCTCACGAGTCTGGGCGACGGTACGTTAAATGAATGAATCATTCAGTGCGCATGCGTTATTATGTTAATAAGTCACAAAAATCTAATACATATTCATAAATATTCATGAAAATATGATACGCGCTGCGCGCAAGCCAAAACAAGCCTGATTTTCGCTGATACTCGGAAAAATGGTCGGCGCCATAGGTTTATAAAATTTTGTACATAAAACGCGGGATCAATTTGACCCTCCGTACCCCCCCCTCCATGGCTGGACGGATGCAGAAGCGGAGTTTCACCCCCTTGCATTATATATCCTGCTTGAGAAATAACGTACGGTAACAGAATTATGGTGGTTGAGGCTTGGTTTATGGATGATTCTGATGCTGATCAGCGTCTTGAGCATCATTGTAATCCACCGGAATATGTCTCAGAGGAGTTTTTGACCAAACACGGTGTACTCTCATGGAACGTAAGTAGTTAAAGAGGCTTTTACCAAAGAATATATATTTACGAAGAACTTTCAGTTCCGAAATGGACCTCTAGTCTAAAAAAGCACGCGTAAGAATTGTAGTAGATCTACGTGGTACACAGCAGTGGTGCCAGGTAAAAATGTCAGAGGTAAAAATGTCAGAGGTAAAAATGTCAGAGGTACCAATGTGGGGTCCGACCACTTGACCGGATGCCCGCGAGGCCGACTTTTCCCGTATTGTATTTTCCTTCATTACAAATAATGCGCTATAGACTCTAGGCCTAGATAGTAATAGTATCGGCATGATCGGTATATAAAATAAGGCAGTGTATACAGCCACACGCGTGTGTCTTTACCTTACGCCTTACAGCCACACGCATGTGGTTGTATCCACAGCATCGACATGAGGATACATACAGCCACACTCAACTGAATTCCCACTTATACTCTGCGCCGCTACAGCTATCGCTAGTGTGTATGTATGCACTGCACAAGCGATGTGTCTGTGTTGCCAAACCCCAAAACTTGGATCGTCACGAAGGTTTTATCTCTTGAAATTTACTGAAATACAAACAATATTGTACTATATTGTCGCCTGCTTGCTGACCAGGTGAGAATGAAGTGAAAATATTGTTTGTATAATAAGTGAAATCGAGAGATAAAACCTTCGTGACGATCCAAGTTTTGCAAGTCGCAACACATACCATCGCATGAATACACATCGCTTGTGCAGTGCAGTGCACACTATAGCGATAGCGGTCGCGGCACAGACTTCAAGTGGGAATTCAGACAAGTGTGGCTGTATCCTCATATCGATTCTGTGGATACAACCACACGCGTGTGGCCGTAAGGTATAGATACACGCGTGTCTTATGGCAGTTATACACTGCCATAAAATAATTATGTCTCCTTTAGCATGTTTCTAGTCCTCATTTCCGGATGTTCTGCACCTTCAATGAAAAACATTCGCTGCCCTTTAATACTTATTAAACTTCCTTCTGGCACAGGAATTGGTTAGAGCGGTGTGATATTATAGATTACAATTCGCTATTTTCGGCCTCGCGGGCCTTCGGTCTCGCGGGCCTCCGGTGAAGTGGGTTGTCACCAAAAATGTCAGAGGTAAAAATGTCAGAGGTAAAAATGTCAGAGGAAAAAATGTCAGAGGTTGAAAATGTCAGAGGTAAAAATGTCAGAAGTAAAATGTCAGAGGTAAAAATGTCATAGGTAAAAAATGAATGTCAGAGGTATGCCAGATTTGGAAATGTTTAAGTGACATGTTTCAGGTACGAATACTGAATTATAGAAATTATGGGGAGTGGGATATATTCAAATATTTTCTGTAAACATACTCTGTCTACACTTGAATGCCCTTGTCTTGGCCATTTGTAAATAACGGTTATGGTGTTGGCGGGGTGAACGTTCTGGTATGCGCGCATTGCCCTCGTTTTCACCGCGGGGACGAGCATTGTAAAAACGATGGTGGGAAAAAACTGGGTTGGTAACACGAGTAGCTGACTACACACATTCCACACGACTGCACAATTTAAATATGTACATTCCTCTTCATAAGCTCCCTCCCCCCCCCCCCCTTACTCCAATCAAGCGTGGTATACGTGAACGAATGCTTCAATATTATTGTCCTTATACGTAAGGAAGAATAGGAAGTAAGCGAAATTGAATCGTGAATTCGATCTATTCCTCGACCTTTTGTATTATTTCAACCGACACGCTGCGGAATTTACAACTTTTAAAGAGAATTATTCAATTAAGCGTGGTATACGTGAACGAATGCCTCAATATTATTGTCCTTATACGTAAGGAAGAATAGGAAGTAAGCGAAATTGAATCATTAATTCGATCTATTCCTCGACCTTTTGAATTATTTCATCCGACACGCTGCAGAATTTACAACTTTTAAAGAGAATTATTCAATTAGATTATTGTGTTAGCATATGCAAAACATCAAACGTGGATATCCCTTCTTAAGTTCATCTTGCATTCTGTCATTCCACTTAAGATCTTAAATCATTTAGATATAATCCTGTAACTTAATTAATCTCACAAAGAAAATAATGAACATCATCCCATGCTACATTTCTTACCCAAAACGCGCGATTTACTTATCGCTTGCTGAAATTGTCATAAATATGTTTCACAGTGCAATCGTGTCAAGCGGCCAAATCTTAAACACAGAGAGGGAACTGGGCATTCGTTTGCTGCTATATTTGGAGTCAGCTAAACAAGTGCTCGGAAGATCAAAACACTGTTGGGCAATTTGCACATACCAGGATGTTCTCCCGGCCAAAACAAGATTGGTCTCATTAGGTGGTTGAATGGGGTAGCATTATCACTTTCATATCAAATGAGTAAGAAGGAAGGCCAGTCAAATGACTGAACATACACACTTTTACAGAGAGCAGTATTATTGTGATCACTCCATTTATACAGTATGAATTCTTTTTTTAATATCTCATGCTCTTCCTAATTTCAAATTCAATATTCTTACCTGTAACACGTTCACTTCGGCATTTTCAGAGCTGACATTTTTATCTCTGACATTTTTACGTCTGACATATTTACCTCTGACATTTTTTTCCCCTGACATTTTTACCTCTGACATTTTTACCTCTGACATTTTTACCTCTGACATTTTTACCTCTGACATTTTTTCCTCTGACATTTTTACCTCTGACATTTTTACCTCTGACATTATTTCCTCGGGCATTTTTACCTCTGACATTTTTACACCGAACCACAGCAGTACAGCCCCATATCGCGTGTCATAACAGTGCTTCTCAACCTTTTTTCCCCGAGGCCCACTTTGGCTATTAATTTTCTTTTCGAGGCCACCTTCATTCTTAAAAATTTTGAGGCCCACCTCACAGATTCTCAGTGAGAAAAAATCAAGAAAACATGACACAAGAAAATAGAGAGTGAACTGTGTGGTAGAGTCTAATTATCTGGACCACTACATTGTATGACTATGGGGGTGTTGCAAGAAAGTTGCAATCGATTGCAAGTTGCAACTGATTGTCAATGGCCAATCAAAATCACTGTTGCATGCATGTCTTCTTGAAAGGGCAGACCCTGAGCCAATCAGAATAGTCGTTTCAAAATTAGCAATTATTTGCAATCGATTGCAACTTTCTTGCAACACCCCATATGATATGAAGCCTGTTCTACCGACCACTTAACAGTTCACCATTCCACTACACGAGACCTACAGAAAACATTCTCAATAAAATGACTCAAAATGTTCCTGACATATAGAGAAAATACTGCTTTAAAAAGTCCACTGACTTTGAAGTCGTGAATCTACGCCAATTTGCAATTGCCGTCAGAACAATAAAGCCTTGCAATTTTTTTTTTCACAAAAAGGATGGTGTCTTATTACCGACCTTACGATTTGTCGATGAAAATGACTCAAAATTTAGATAAAAATGAGCCATATTTGATATCAAACACAATTTTAAATGATGCCGGAGATGTTAATTACTAACATTTGTATAGTTTACAGAAAAAATACAACTTCAAAAATGTCTTTTTAAAGGTTTTTTTTTTATGGTAGACATTTTTTATCTCCTGCTTTCCGTGTAAAAACTGCAAAATTTGTGGACGCGCCTATGGAGATTACGTAGTTAAGATGCATTGTAGATGCCCAAAGTTGACCCTAAGCATCTTGGAATACCATTACAAAATCCACATTATCTTTGTCATTAATAAGTGTCTGGACACTAAAATTTCAGAGATTTACCTAAAATATATTCCGATTGTAGTCGCAACTTCCATATTTCAAAATGATGAAGTAAACAACTGTGCGCATTAAGTTTTCTGTTATAAGCGCTATTGCGCGTTATATACGCCTTTGCTCCGGGTGCGTGACAAGCGCAAGTACATGTAGGTCAATATGCAAAATACGATGACCCTGCGATATACACGTCTTCGTAGCTTCGTAATTCCAAAAATAAACAGCATTTTATGGAGAGGTCGGTAATATGACGGGTCGGTATTAGGTACACTGATCATACATTACAAGATCCAACCTACATGTATGGTTGCAATAAATGAAATCTTAATATAATGCCCCCATTCAAAATGTACAGAAATCTTTTTAGAAATTAGCACATTGCAGTGACGATAATCCACAACTGTTGATGTTATTTTGATATGTCTGATGAAATGATAAATCCAGTTCAATTTGATGTAAAGCTGAATTCAAGAATTTTTCAAAAATGTTTTGGACTGATATCACGGCCCACCTGAGAAAGCTTAAGGGTTAATAGCAGGGCTGCCAACACTCACGCATTGAGCGTGAGACTCACTCAATTCACCCATTTCTCACTCTCTCACGCTAATCATGAAATTTCTCACGCACGAATCTGAAATAACTAAATATAATAATAAAAATGATAGATTTCAAACTTACTGTTGAAATAATGGAATATTTAGCCAAAAGTAGATAAATTAGATATACTATATTCATAAAATGATCCTGCAGAAGTATATAATTTCAATATTTTTTGCTCGCTCGCTTCGCTCGCTCGTTTAGAGTTGATTATTCATTACCTGCACAAACATAATACCCCTCCCCGCTTTTGTACAAATGCACAAAGTAGAATATTTCACTAAACAAAGACTCACGAGCTGGGTATTAACTTCAGTCAAGATCAATATGAATGGCTTGGCATCTTCAGCACCAATTATGAGAACAATTTAACAATTTTATTCTTTTAATAGAAAAGGTGGAGACGAAAATCTGAAAACCACTGAAGTGTAACATCACTGTACCAAGTTTAGTACCTATTTTCTCAAGAAGAGGCCAACCGGTGAATGCAAAGCAAAAAGCGAGGTAATAAGCTAGAAATTTTGCACCCTTTCCCTCTTCTGTCGATGTTGGCCTACTTCCGTGAAAATTCTGATCTGCACCTTGGAACTATAAGGCCCAGGATGCATTTTTTGTCAACCAACCTAATAGAGAAGTATACTGAAAATATCATTTTATCATTTATAACGTTACCAAATACTGGCGTAAATTGCAATACGAGTCCAGTGTTGTTTTCATTATCTACAAATTTACTTAACCATAAATCTATCAACGAACACGGCCTCCTCATTCGTTTGAAAAAGAATACAGGACTGTGTCACTGTGGTTCTACATAAAACACCTCATCCATGGGAAGAGGTGCAGAAATTAGAATCAATATGAGAATCTCCCCCTTCTAATTTAATTACCCTTCTAATAATGGGATTCCGCTAAATACACTAGTTTTGTTTGGCGTCAACTTTTAGACGGATGCCAATGAAGATGATTTTCATAATTTTTGCTCGCTCGCTGCGCTCGCTCGCAATTACCCTAAATATTGTGCCTTGTGCTCTGGAGTCGAGGCCCAACAAAGTCCCGTATTTCAGTATCGAAAATCTGGTCACCCTGACCCTAACATGACCGCCCCGTGCACATAATGACAATGAAGATGGCAACAGAGAGGCTTGATACAAGAAATTCTCTGTTTGGATGCTTACTTGTTGCATCTTCCCATCATCTGCACCCATGAGTACCTACATCCAAAACCTGGGTCAAACAGAAGGGAACCAAATAAAGACATGCTTGGCATTTCAACAAGTGGGTATTCTATGTTTATCACGTTCTTTGCATGTAAAATTGTATATTTTTTTCTCTTCATAATGCCTTTAGGTATATGTTAAAATACTCTATAAAGTATGCACCAGATCTTGAAAAAATAAAAAAGCTCCACACCGTAGGAGGGGGGTCGCCCCCACACCCTCCCCCACTCCCTCGCTTCGCTCGGTCGGGATTGGTCGCTTCGCTCCCTCGCACTTCGCTTCTCGTATAATCTCACTCTCAACTATTATCCAATGTTGGCAGCCCTGTAATAGGCAATATTTGGACTCTGCATTGATGGTATTGAACTATGTGTGAGTCTTTGATTGATAAATATAATCAGCAAATTCCCTTTAAGCAGCCGCACACCAGAGCCTTTACTCTAGGTTATTCGGTCCAAAACTATGGTCAGTGTACAGTAAAACCAAAACCCTCATAGCCACGCCCACAAGCATATTCTGGCAAACTGATCCTCCCGCCCTCTGCTAAAGACTGCTATGCACAAAGTGTTTGTAACGAAACAAAGACAATGGCCTGGGCGAAGTGAATATAGCAGGCTTAATGAGAGATCATAATTATAAATCCTTTCTGTTTATTCATATTGGTAGTAGGTTTTTTTTGTTGCAAAATAGTCTGTTGCACTTCATTTTGTAACAAAATGGTTCACAGTTCGTGAATTCTATAAAGAAACAGAGTTTTGAGTGAACTTTTGACAGCATGCCACGACCCAAGTGTTTTCCAGCGCACCGCGACTAGCCTGGAAGTTCCTGGAGAGTAAAAAAAAAAAACTCTAACGCTACTTGCATGTAGAAGTCTACTCCATGGAGCCTGGCATTTTTCCCTATCTCGCTAACGTAGTAGCCATTTCGCCACTTCAAAACAACCCCTGGAAAATCATTTTCCCATGGGCCAATGACACCACCAGCCTTGTAACTATCGGCTGTGGCCATAACGAACCCGACTGACACTTGATACTAAAAATTTGATATCGGAAAACGAAAATTTATTGTAGGGAAGCGTGTAAAAACTCACCAATGTTTACGTTTCCCTGACGTCCATTGTAGTGCAGATTGAAAATGGCGACTATCTGGCACATATCGATGCGCAACTAAGTGCGAGCAATCTTGCAGATGTTTTCACGAAATTTACGGTGAGATTTGCCGTAAATTTCATCTCCAATATCAGCTGTGCGCCTGTACTGATTACATTAATGCATTAACAACAATATACGTTTACATCGCTCAAAATGTCCATCAAATGCAGCCCCAGAAATCAAACTCAAAAAGTAAGCCTGATTCTGATTTTGCCGCTTGTTTGTTTTTGCAATAATTGCAGAACGTACATAACGTGCAGAATTGCAGGTGTGTGTATTATGTGTGCGGGGGGGGGCGGAGAGGAGACCACCTGCAGCCCGCCACGTTATCCCAATTATCAGCTGTGGCCCGTGAGCTCAAAAGGGTTGGCCGGCCCTGATCTAAATGATCACGATTCTTATTCATTTCGGTGCGCATCGTGCACATATGGGTTACTGTACGGTATGGCATGTACAGGCGGTATTAAAAAAAGAAAAAAAAGAAAAAGAAAAATTAGTGTCTCACTAACATGCTGGTTAGTTTAACCAAGCATAAACTAGTGTGAGTGGGTTAACGTAACATTAATCTTTATCTATGATTGGGTCCTTTGAATACTGTAAGTTACTAGTTTGGCATTTGCTTACCAGTGTTGCAGATTTGCTCCATAAGTTGCATGTGATGTAAAATACTGCTGTTCATGCTGTTGTTTATTATTATTATTATGTGGTTGTTGTTTTTGTTGTCGGCAGTGGCGCCATTGTTATTTTCATTATTATTTGAAAGTATTATCTGCAATATTTCATTATTTACAATGTTGCACAAATAATCTTCATGTTGGTAAGCATGGTGAATGTGCCAAGACCAATGCCCAGATTACAAGCTTTCTTCACCAAAGGAAACAAGTTGTCCTTGATACCAGTCTATCACAGTTGATGTCATCTCAGGCATTCCACAGGGTTTCGTGCTCGGAGTCCTCGGACCCCATTCATGACAGAGGTCCACATTTTGTGGGTTGGCCTAATATCTTTTGATGCAAAGCCCTAAAAATCATACCAAATACATGAGCAGAAAGAGCAAAAAATTCTACACAAACTGTGCCCATTTTGGTTGCGTCAATATTCGTTGTTTGATGCTGAAAATTTTTTAAAGGAAAATAAGCATTCAAATCCTTAGATTGGCAATGTGATAGAAAGTTTAAAATCACCGTTTTCCCCTGCAAATTGGCAACTTTTTGACTTCTCATCATTATTTCTGTCAATTTATATTCATTTCAGATACATGACATTTTATAAGAAAAATTTAGCAATAGAATAAAAATGTTGGTGTTGCCAATTTGAAGAATAAAAGTTGATCAAATTAGGCTTTAAATAATTCCTGTCACAAGTGGGTTAATCAACTACATCAATGACCTGCCCAACAAGCTTTCTTCTCCAGTAAGACTCCTTGCTGACAATGCAATCTGAATCATCTGCCTTGCAGTAAAGGCCCAGCAAGACACCCAACAACTATACAATCTCAAGTTCTCAACAGAAATGGTGAATGGGCATCAGACTGATGATGGAACTCAACATCAAAAATTCAAAGCCATCAGAGTGACTTGGAAGAGGAACCCAGTCATCCACAACTACCAGTACACCTTAATCAACATGCCTTTGAATGTGACCACTTCAACTAGGGCTGTTACCGAACCGAACCGAACTCAAAGGCTAAGTTTGGGTGTTCAGCAGTTTATAACACAGGATCATTGATTCATCCCTCGATGAAGGCCTTGTCCTGAATTCATTATGCTTTAATTTTTTAATTGATTTTTGCTTCTGTCGTGTGTTTGTTTCTAAACATGACAGAGTTTAAATAATTTCTACTTCTATTGTGCTTTCGTTTTTAAACATGACGGAGTTTCAATAATTTCTACTTCAATCTTGCGTTTGTTTTTAAACATGACAGAGTTTGAATAATTTCTACTTCTATCATGCGTTTGTTTTTAAACATAACAGAAGTCAAATAATCTCTACTGCTATCATGCATTTGTTTTTAAACGTTTTATAAAGATACTGCCGAACCCCGAACCGAACCAAAGTTTGGACAAAAATATTGCCAAACTCTGCCGAACCAAACCGAACCCGAATATGGTGCTAAATTTACAGCCCTAGCTTCAACCAAATATATTCTTGAATCTTGATGTCACAATCACTCCCAACCGGAACTGGAACCAGCACATATCCAACATCTGCCTCAGAGCCGACAATACTCGTGCCTTCATCTGAAACTTTCACATGAACTCAGGAAAACTGAAAGCTATAGCCTACAAAACTTTGGTCTGACCTCTCGTCAAATACAGCTGCACAGTCTGGGATCCATTGACAACCATCAAAGCCATAAAAATAGAAATGGTCCAAAAGCAACCAGATTCATCCTGTACAGATTTCACAATACATCAAGCATGACATCTTTTAAGGAACTTGGCTGGCCATCACTCCAAAAGTGAAGAGAGGATTCCAGACGAGTGTACGAGCTGCATCAGAAACTTGTCAACTTTCAAAACAAAGACTTCATCATCCCCCTATTAAAGCAAGAGTGAACTGGCACCCTTGTATGTGATTTTGAAATAGCGCCCTCTCAGTCCTAAACTACTGATTTTGTCCCCTTTTTGCTCCCAGCATGCTCTATTCTGATCAATGAGACCTTTATTTTTTTTAGTAACATCCGGTAAAATGTATTTGTATTCATACTAAGGAAATTCACGAGAAGCCACAAAGGATATAATGTTTCTAAGAGTCTCTGGTTTGAGTAGCCGTAAGTTGGTACTCTTGTAAATACATCATAATAAGG